>LT669794.1:47117686-47210713 GCA_900128785.1 Arabis alpina
ACCTAGGTCAACTAATAGAATGGGCCAGGCCCGTTAAGCAATATATTAAATTTAGGCCCATATTCTTATTAAGCCCATTTTATACATGGGTTTAATGTCATTTTGGACCTAGATTTCAACTGGGCCTTTCTAGGCTTGCTTCGATTATGTCGCTTTGAATCGAATTGATCTTGTCGTTATATCGATCTCATAGGGGTGATATTCGACCCCTACAATTATGGTTGTTTATATCATAAAAATATTCATTATGCAAAATGATAAAGTGACACTTGTATTTGGAACATATCAACTCTTGGATATGATTTAAATGAATGAATAAATTAGAAAGCCATTACTGTCACGTCTTTATGGAGAGATTACTTCCGTTCGTATTTGCAGAACTTCTCCCTCGTACCGTGCACCAAGCAATATCAGGTACATCTTTATACAATTCATGTTTATGTTGATATTGTTAAACCTTATATAAATAAATAATTAAAACAAATATTCGTAGGAATTGGAGCATTCTTTCGGGACCTTAGCAGTCGTACATTGGATACATGCCGCGTCCAACTTCTAAAGTCGAACATTGTGATGATTTTGTGTAATTTAGAAAAAATCTTTCCGCCTTCCTTCTTTGATGTGATGGAGCATCTTCCAATTCACTTGCCTTACGAAGCAGAGCTTGGAGGTCCTGTGCAATATCGGTGGATGTATCCGTTCGAAAGGTTTTTTAAACATTTAAAAGGAAAAGCGAAGAACAAAAGATATCCAGCGGGATCAATTGTTCAATCGTATATGAACGATGAGATATCTTACTTTTCACAATACTACTTTGGATCACATATTCCTACAACTATAAGAAGAAGGTAAATTGACGTGAGCATATAGAAATATCTTTGTTATTTAATATATATATATATATATATATATGTTTTATGTTTGTTTTTAATGTTAAATAACAAATTTCCCAGGACAAGTCGGTATGACGAAGATGAAGCACCAAAATATCCAATTGACGTACCAGATATATTCACGGCTGTAGGTCGGCCAAGTGGGAAATGTGAAGAATTATGGTTAGGCGCCGACGATTATCATCATGCACATTCATATATTCTACGAAATTGTGAATACTTTCGGCCCTATGAGAAGTTAGTCAAACTACATATTACGTAATATACTCTAATTTTATTACTATAGCAATTTATTCAACCTTATGTTTTTTTGAATTAATCACCGATTTTTGGAAACGCAAATCTGAGATGAAGATCCTGACCTAACAGATGAGGAGGTGATGGCAAAAAGAGATGCAAATTTCCGTTCATCGATCCGCCAATACGTATGTACACTGTTAATCTGTAAATTTGTCAATTGTAATTTGTCAGTTCTTAATTAACACATATTTTGTATTCCTAGGTACATTGCACTAAGGATGAACAATATTTTCCTCCTTGGGTTTTTAATATTGTTGAAAGCCCTGAAAATCAAGTTCGAACTTGGCCCATGTATTACACGAGAGGGTATTTGTTTCACACGGAAAGTCATTGAGAGAGGAAAAAAACTATGAATTATGGGGTAGTTGTCCGAGGCGAACAATATTCTGACGCAACTAAAGAAGACGATTTTCATGGCAAAGTGCAAAACAACATGGAGTTCCAATACCCTGGAATTTTTCAGTTAAGAGTAACACTTTTTATTGTAAATGGTTCGACCCTACGATCGGAAAAGGCACCCGCAGAAGCAAGGAAGGTATTGTGGATGTGTTGGTTAAAGGCGCCGATATCAAAACAATATTAATGAACCTTTTATTTTAGGTATGAATTGTTCATTTATTAAATCGTCTAGATTTATAGACATATATGGTTTCAAAATATTTTGAAAGTCCTTATCTAAATACTATACTAATGGCAGGGTCTCAAGCCGATCAAGTTTGTTATCTTCCATATCCAGCTACTAAACGTCTTCTGAGACCATGGCTTTCAGTACTACAAGTTAATCCGAGGAATCGTGTACAAGGCAAATTTCGTACCAAATACTTGGTTATTTTGCAACAAACAAGCGATGATACTGTGACGGAAATGGTGGACGAAATTGACGTCCCTACCTTGGTGGAAGGAAACAACCCAATACAAACAACTGATTTTGAAACTGAAGACAGTGAACAAGAAGATGAATTTCTCTGTAATTTATCGTCTTCAGAGGAAGATACCGATGAAGATCGTGATGGTGACCAAGATGATGATGATTTTGAATAATTTGATTGCAATTTATATTATCATTAATCTATAATGTGTTTTAAAGAATAAATTGCACTTAATAAAATTAATATTGTCCATATTAATATTCAGCTTCAAATATATATATATATAGTGATAGATCTCAACACTTGACGAATAACACAAATTATCCTAGTGGCAAAGCAATGGCAATGATGTTTGACAGGTCATGGGTTCAAACCTCACCATTTACATATATAAAGGTCTACAGTTTATTATATTTGCCATAACAGTTTAATAAAATTAAAACGAGAAGGAAACATATATATCACTTTGGCATGGTGGCATTCCACAATACATTCGACAAATGAGACCCGGGTTCGACCTCCTCCGGTGGCATTATTTTTTCACTGTTTTTGAAGACAGGTTTGCGACGCCTTTGTGACGCTAAACCTAACTTTGCGAAGGAATTGTAACGCATTTCTAACTTATTTTAGTAAAAAAAAGCGTCGCAAAGCAGTGACAAATTTGCGACGCCTGTGTAATGAATTTGTGACGCTACACCTAACTTTGCGACGGAATTCTAACGCATTTGTAACTTATTTAGTATTCCAAAGTTATTAACATAGTATTTAAGGTTAATGGATGTATTTTTCGAAAGGAAACTAATAGAAATGACTATATACAGTGCAATTAGCACTTACACATTTGAAAATTACAAATTTCTTAATATTTGGCCCAAATCATAAAAAGTTTCCACAAATGTATGTGATTACACATTATAAACTATGAAAATGGAATATTTTTTCCAAAATCAAAATATTTAGTTGAAATAACTCTTTTTATTAAACAATACAAGACAAATATATCGAGTGTAATTTAGTAAGGTGTATGTCATACAATTTAGCCTTAAAAAGTTTAGGGAATAGGGTATAGACATGTGACAAAAAGAAAGCGTCGCAAAGAAGTCACAAATTTGCGACGCCTGTGTAACGAATTTGTAACGCGCCATCAAAATGTGTGACGATTTTGCAACTCTTATTTTGATTTTGTCATAATTATGAACCTATTCAAGTAGAAGAAGGTATATATTGGAAATTCCACTTTTCTATATCACGAATTACATTGTAATTAACAGTCCAATCTATAAAAATTCAAAATTTTGAATTTCAATTTAAACCCCAAACATTAACATAAACTCCATGAAATTGTAAAAGTGTGTATAAGAATTAGTGTTATTTTTAAAGAAAATTAATTGAACTGCTTAATTGAAATAGATTTTTGGATAGAATGGCATATGAAGGTAAGATTGGACATCATATTGGCATACAATTTGTCTCACAAGTTTTAAGGTATAGGGTTTTGTGTTGTGACCCATATATTCGCGACAAAGTCACTATAGAATTGTGACGCTTTAGTGACGGATATCATGTTTTGGGTTTAAAAACTGGTTGCGCCACAAGCGATGAATCATTAGGCTTAACTTGGCCCATGTGTTTTTTGACGGAATTGTCAGGAATTTGTGACGCCCATCGAAAAAAATACCCAAAACGCGTAACCCTAATTCATTTCACACGTGACCTAATTTTTTTCATTCTCTCTCAGCGAAAAGGCGATTTGCGCCGTTCGCTTCCGATCGATTCGATCTTCTCCGATCTTTCAGTTCCTTCTATTCTCTCCTTCTTCTCTGTCTCTTGGTTCGATCTTCTCCGTTTATTCAGTTCCTTCTATTCTCTCCTTCTTCTCTGTCTCTCGGTTCGATCTTTCGATCGATTCCCCCTTTCTTTCGGTTCGTTTCTTTAGTCGAAGTCCTCGAAAGAGATGCCTCCAAAATCGAAAGCTAAAGTAGGTGGTAAGGCTCCTGCCACTACCAAGCCTAGTGTCGCCGTGAAGGCTACTGTTGCGGCGAACACAAGAGGCGGTAAATCAACCGCCGGTGGTCGCGGAAGACAAAGCGTCAGAGGTGGTGGTGTTCGTGTTCGAGAAGGTCTATCCAAACTCGGTGGATGCGGTGGTGGACCGAAAGATGTACCCGGTACAGCTGCTAACACCACTCGCGGTGTCCCTTCGACTGGACGCCGTCGTGTTGTTGAAGGTGGAGAAAGTCCAAGCGTCCCTGGGGTTACAAGCGTTGGCTCTGGTGGAGGGAGTCAAACCGTCGATGCAGGCTTCACAGACCCTCCATCTGGTGGAGGAATTGCAGTAGTCCCTGGCCTCACAAGTACTGACTCTGGTGGATCCTCCATCAGGTCTGATAGGTTTAGGACACTGGTTCGTGAACTCCAGCCTCAAACTGCTGTAAGTTCTTCAGGCGGATGAAATTTTGAAATCGAAGGTCCAAGCGCTCAACGTTGAACCTTATCGGCGTCCTCTGAACGCACCGCTTCCGGTTTTGTTTCCAGAACAAATCTTCCGGCTCATTCTCCTCCAGCAAGACAACATCCTTCTGGTCATCAAAGGCAATCCCTGAACCTCAACGAGCTACCTGTTTCTCGTGTGGAAGTTCCGGTGCACCGCCAAGGAAACTTTCGAGTAGTTGACATGGTCGAAGAAGAACAAGATGAAGAAGAAGAACAACAACAACAACAAGAAGAAGACTATTACGCTGAAATTGCCGAGCAAGACCCTCCATCGGAGGAAGAGGACGAGGTTGATGCTATGTTCATTGATGCTCAGGTTGTGGATGGCAACCAGAATGAAGCTCCCCAGCAGGATGTACAGTATGCCCAAAACTTGGAGTACCTCTTGGGACTGTCTGGGCATGAAAACTTACTTTGTTTGTCTCCGATCCCAATCCCAAACACCCCGACCATATGGTAACACTTTTTCTCAACTAAATCTTCTCAATTATAACCCTTATGTTTGTGAGCTATACATATGTATATGTTCATATTAGGATGTGTTATGACATGGAGTGTGTGTTAGATAGGGTTTAGAGGCTTTTACAATTGATTTAAGTAATACAGAAATTGCTTTATTATGATTCCTTTTGGTAGACAGTAAACTGATTTTGTTAAATTGTTATGTTTTCATCCTCTGTTTTAGGTTTGATAGGGACAACGGTGTGTTGGCTAAGGTGATTTGCAACATTATGAGGCAGAAGTTCGATGGACCGTGGTATAACTGTCCCTGTTGAAGCACGAGAACTCATGTTCGAAACTTTTGCGGTAATGTTTTAGATTAATTCTTTGTTTGTAATCAAGTTTCTTACTCATTATACCATACTAACAAATTTGTTTATTGTAGGGGAAGTACAACTGGGAAATTGGCATTACTTCACTTGTCAGGGACAATTTCTTTGCAATCGAATAGAGAAGAATGCGAGGAATCGTTGGCCAGGCTAGACGCGGCACCGGCAGGCCCACATGGATCAAAGAGACTCTCTGGGATGAAATGCAATTGTTTTGGGCAACTCCTGAGGCGCAGAAAAAGAGTGAGACGGCTTCCAACTGCCGCAGATCCACTCGTGGAGGTCTAGGAATCGCAAAGCACAATTCTGGACAGAAATCCTTCTTGCGACGTCAACAAGAAATGGTGAGTGATATCTTTGTTCTCTTACTTTAGCATTTTTCAAATGTTTAACATGATTCCTTTCTTTTGCAGGAACTGGAGTTAGGTCGACCTGTCTCATGGGGAAAGGTTTTTCTGCGGACACACACGAACAAAGATGGAATATTTGTCGACTGCAAATCCAAACAAGTTGCAGAGGCTTATGAGAAGGAGCTTGCAGAAGCTGTGTCTGACGCAGATGCCTCTGGCATTTCAGAGCTTTCAACTCAGAGGACCCTATCCATTGACCAAAAGAAGGAAATATTCCTCAAGGTATTTTTCTTTCTCAATGCTTAATTACTTTGACCTTCTGTGTTAATCAATTTGGTTGCTTGACTAGTGAATTACTAAGGACCAACATCTACTTCTTTGGCTTCTGCATCAGTGTACAGTCACTAATCACAAGGACAGTGCTTTTGGACTTGGGGAACTGCCTCGGCTGCAAGGGAAAAGAAAGAGGCAAGAGTCCTATGCAAGCTCCTCTACGCCTGATCTCTCTGACATGCAAGAGAAGCTAGATGCAGCTCAGCGTCAGCTTTAGGCTCATGAAGCTGCTAATGCCTGGCGGGATGAGGAACAACGCAAGCGTGATGAAGAGCAACGCATACGTGATGAGGAGCACCGCAAAGGTCAAGAGCAGCTCGGTGAAATGACGAAGCTCCTTACATACCTCAAAAAGTCTGATTCCCGCATTGCAGATTTTATGGATGAAGAACATGCAACCACCGAAGACCCACCTGCAGCCACTCCAACAACTGCTCCTACTCAACCTCCTTCTAAACCCTAAGTGCTTCTACTCTAAGAACTTGTTAATTTTTTGTATCTATGCTAGTATTTTTGCAACTAAGCTTCTATAACTTAAACTTATTACGGTTCGGTTCTATTAATGTTTTCACAATGATTTCAATGTTTAAACTTTTGTATAAAGCAAACCAAATTCTAATTTGACCAAACCAAATTCTATTTATGAAAAGTAGCAAAATTTTAACTGTTACATTTCCGTCACAGATTTGCGACGAATTTGCGACGTATTTGCTACGATTTTGCTACGTTGCTTAGCATAAATACGAAATTACAAACAACCTTCGTAGTAGATTCGTCACTAATTTGCAACGACTTTGCGACAGCAGATGTCGTCACATTTTACGACACTGAATTGTCGTCGCAACTTAGTCGCAAAGTCATAATTCTGTCGCTAATTTACGACTACCTATCATCGTTACAAATGCGTCACAAATTTACGACGGTATACAGGCGTTGCAAACTCATCACAAATTTGTGACGCTTTTGCGACACTTTGAATTTGCGACGATACTTTTGCGACGCCTTAATTTCGTCGCACATTAGTCGTAAATTTGAGTTTTCCGACGGATTTGCGACGCCTTTGGGCGTAGCAAATCTTCTGTTTTCTTGTAGTGTCCCTTTTTTAAAATCAAAAATATGATTATCTAAACTGTTAATTGAAAACTTACAATTTAAGTGACAAAAAATATCTAACATCTATAACAAGTTTGTTATGGAAAAGATAGAGTAAAAGGAAATTTACAATTACTATTAGAATAAGGAAATAGTAGTTTTCTATATTTAAATTGTTAATTGAAAATTCTATTTTAAATGAAAAAAATATCTAACATCAATAACAAGTTGGTTATGGAAAAGATAGGCTAAAACTAAATTTAGCATTACTATTAGAGTTAAGAAATAGTAGTTTACTATATTCTATTAGGATTGGAAATAGCAATGTTGTGTTATATATACTTTGATTGAGTTGTGATGAAAGACATGAGTTTTACAATTTAGTTTTGAGTTATTTTCTAAACCTAATAAAGAGAGTTATAATTTATTTTATATAGAGTGTGATTCTTTAGATCAAGGCTTGAAAAACTTTATATGAAAAATATCATGTGTATATTGTCCATCTCAAAGTATTTTTATTAGTGGATGTTCTTTATATTAAGCATTTCTTTTATTTATTATTGTTATTCGTTTCTTTATTAGTCCATGTTCATTAATACTTTTTTTTTGGATTTGCATGATATATTCGTCTTACATATTAAACATGGTACCTGATATATTGTTTGTTTGTCTTATGTTTGTATTGTTTTAATGATGTTTATGGTTTCTAACGATAGTTTTTTTGCTATTTTTTTTTCTTATTTACAATTTGCCGTGTCGAATTCTTTGTTCGTATGTTAGTCTTCATATTCTTATCGAAGATTTTTTTCTAATTTTCGCTATAAGCTCCTAAAGGCGTTCACATAAGCATTAAATCAACCAATAGTGTCGTGACACCTATTTTTAATAGGAAACTAAGAGATAAATTTCTATTTTTCATAAACCTATTGCTTTTAGGTATTATTATAGATTGTGAAAAATTCTAAAAAATTTAAGGTAGTAGTAGTAATGATGTTAATCTAAAAATATCTTTATATTTTCCTATAAAGATATGTATTTAAAAATTAATATAAAATCTATTTTTAGCGAAATAGAAGTTAATTTAGATATATTAAATTAATAAGTATTAATTTTAAGGTAGTACTTTGATTTTATAGTCAAACTAAATTATTCTTTAACCTCTATTTACTGTGTTATAAATAAACCAATAATAACGTGGCACGTCAATATTTATTAATTGCGTTATTTTGTTTTTGTTGAAAATATAAAACTTTCTTTTTTTAATTAACAAAAAAATCATCTATTTCCTTATGCAAATAGGAATTTTTAAAAGTTGAAGCTATAACCTCTTAAAGATGTCCACGTAAGCATTAAATCCATTAGTGTCGTGGCACGTCAATATTTATGAATTAAAGTTATTATTTTTTTATAATGGAAAAATTTATATTTTCTGAATGAAAAAAAAATCTATTTCCTGACGCAAATACGAAATTTTAAGAATATTGTTTAAAAATTGTTCCTAAAGTTCAAGGCATAAGCTCCGAAAGCTCTCCATATAAGATTTAAACCAATCAGTTAAAAATTTGCAAATCACAATATACGTAATTATTTTTTTTTAAATGACAAGAAGTCAAATTTTCTTTATATACAATTGGAAAATACTTATAAAGTTGATGAGCTATTTACTTTCGTTTTTTTAACGTTTATTTTTTAATTGTTGGTTTTTTCCTATTTTCTTCTTTTCCACTTATGAATTTTTTTTTTAATAAAAAGTTAAAATAATACATGGAAGATAAAAATTTAGAGACAGGTGGAAACATTAATTTTTACTTAATTGTTTAGAAACTTACTAGCATATATTCACATTTAATTTTTTTATTTTTTCTCGATAACGTGAAAGGATAAAAAAAATCAATTCATTTGGTGTTTTGACCAAAACCGTCTTTTATAAGTCTGAATTTTACAATAAAGTTATGTAAAAATAATAACATCTACGATTTTATTTGGTATAGGTGACTATGGTATTTCTTTGAAATACGGTAAGTAAATTACGTTTTCAAATAATAGAATTAAATTCCTTAAAAAATGGCAAATTGTTAAAAATAAATAATGCTATGCATGTTTAATATAATCTAATATGTTTTTCAAATAAATTTGCCAAAAAAAATTACACTATCCAAAAGGAGAATACATATAAACCACTGGTACACTTTTACGAACTCATGTTCTAAATTCAATTTCGTAAACATTTAGGTTTCAATCATCATATTAGCAAAATGTTACTACAAATGAGTAAAATTGTTAACTAATGAAAAAATATAACTAAATAAAGTGGACCACAATATATTTAATGAAGCAGTCACCAAAGATTAATTTTCATGTGGTTTGTTTGATGATAACTTTAGTTCGTTCACCTTTTGAGGTTTCTTTCATACAATGTTTGGCAATAAAACACTATTTATAACATCAAAAAATAAAAATAAGAAAAACAAATTAAGTAATGTTAATAGTATTTAATATATTCTAGAAAATATAAAGTATAATTATTTAAGCTAATAAAATGATAATCATATTAACTATCACGTAATTGTTATGTCAAATATATCTATTTATTTATTTTAATGGATTTGACTATTCATATAATAAATAAAAATGACTAAATAATATTTTAAAAATGGTTAAGGAATATATGTATATGAAAAAAGAGTCAAACTATGTTCTAATATCCGTATTTATAAATCTTATAGGGATCAATGGATTAAAAAAATTATTAGTACTAAAAATATATATACTTTGTTATGGTTATTAAAATAATATTGAAAATTTGAGAGTTCGGCATTGAACATGATAATTATTTGAATATAATTTAAGACTCACCGTCAAAGAGATATGAGAAATACAAAAGTGAAAGGTTGTAAAAAACCAAAAGAGTGGAAACAAATAAACTAAAGGATGTGCAAAAAAGCATTTATGTGCATTATGAGATTTTTTAGTTATTAGATTACCATAATTTTTTATCTGATTTCGTTGCCAAATAATCATACAATTTTCTTTTAGAAGATTATATATCCAAAAATTGAATATTTATTATCTTAGAAGTGGAAAAATGTGTTTTGATTTTAACAAACATGTTAATTTTGTAAGGATGATCTCTAATGATGGATGTGGATGGTTAAAGCTTAGAGGTAGCCGGAAAATCCGAATGAAGAGAACACAAAACACACTCCATGGAGCTTAAAAGCTGTTGAGCCAATGTTGAAGTGGTAAATGTTTTTGAGATTTCCAAATGTCGTATTAGGTATAAAATTTATTATAGTTCAGAAGTTTGAGCAGGCTTTGGCTATGCTAAAAGTCATCGAAGAAGCTTGGTTTTATACTCATGTTCTGCATACCATTCCTTGGCATTAAGTATTGCACTTATTATAACTTCAATTGCTAGGGAACTCTAGTTATTTAAAACAACATTGTTAAGCCAAAAGTACATATTTGATAGAAGTAACTCTAAACATTTGTTATGTTTTTCTATCGGTTGATAGGATTGATCCTTTGTGTTCTCCCTCGTAGGAGGTTTAACGGCGAAATCAAATATAATAAAACAAAGTGAAGCTTAGGTCAAGCCTAGTAAAGAGAGCATGTATTTAACTGCAGGGACATGAGAAACAAAGCCAAGACATCCATACATAAAAAAATTTCAAACAAAAAAATAAAACGCAGAAACGTTTAGAGATACATTAAGTTCACAATATCATCAAATCTAATAACGTCCCTATATTTGGTAAGATAGCGGTTTGATGTTTCTATGATTTCAACTTTTCTCATATGATTTTTTTCTATATTGTAAAAAAAAACGTAGAAAAGATTTGTATCTTGGGGTTCATAGAAAACCTCTCCCGTTGGAGTATAAGTTGTATTTTGAGGTACCAAGATAATCTCCCCGTTTCTAGTTGTACCTTGTACCCTCAAATTGAACTGGACATCAATCGGAAAATTTTCGAGTCACCGGGTAATCTGGTCTGACCATGGGTCACTTAATTTTTTTTTATACATTATTCTAAATACATAAGGATTAAGCATATATTAAAAATTATAACATACCAAAATATTTTGTTGTTGTTGTTGTTGTCAATATACACTCTTTTATGTTACAAATTCAGAAATAGTTATTTTGTTTTGTTTTTCGAATTTTGAAAACAAACGAATGTTTTTATATATACAGTTAAATTTCTACCAATATATATAAAAAATTCGTTTGTTTTCAAAATTTCGAAAAACAAAACAAAATAATTATTTCTTAATTTGTAACATAAAAGAGTGTATGTTGACAACAACAACAACAACATATTAATTTAATATGTTATAATTTTAAATATATTCTCAATGCTTATGTATTATAATAATATAGATAAATAAAATAAATTAAGTGACCCACGGTCCGACCGGATGACTCGGTGACCCAAAGATTTTCTGGTTTGATGTCCGGTTCGGATTTCAAAACATTGCTCGGGACTCATTGTTGGCATACGGATTATGATCCGCTAGAAAATACATTCACGACACCAAGAATCAAGGAAAAATGGTTGTGAATAAGGACATCTCCAGTGTATTAAATCATTTTAGTGTAAAAAATGGTATAACACCAAAATGGGGTCAAGGTTTACTCCAGTGTATTATATCATTCTTACACTAAAAAAAGAATATTCTAAATATATTCTTTTCAATGTCTTTGTTAATTATTAATAGTAAATCATATTTAAAAGTTTGCAAATTGATCCTTTCTATTTTATCTTAATTATATTTCCATAAAAAATAAATTATATATATTAAACATTTTTATTATATTAAAAAAAATACATTACACCATATAAAATAACAAAACATAATAAGTTTTTGTTTATTCATCACCAGTTGAATATGTTTCCCATATACTGGAAGATATGCTCCTTCAAAGATGTTAAGGTCTCGTTGCATCGTGTGATACAAGCCCTAAGGCGATTCATTTTAGGGAGATAATTTTATCCCTAAAATGCATTAAGGTATACAATTTTTGAAGATTTTTGGTAATTTTACGATTTTTTTTAAAAGTTTTCAGTAATAGTAATATTAGACATTAAAATTAAAATTTCATATAGTTTGAAACTGAAATTGAAATTATAATTTATTTTTCAAACAACAAAATAGTTATTATTTTTGAAAAACTAGATGTTTTGGAAATTTTCTGTTTAAAAAAACTCAAATTTTGCTTTATTTCCATTTAAAATCTCGGTACTAAATTACTAGAAAAATAAAAGGAATACAGTAGATAATAAATAAAAAAGATAGTGGACGTTATCCACCACTAGGTTGAGGGTGTTAGATGGGTATAGTTTTGAAACTTTATGTACTAAAATGATCAAATTAATTAGTTGAAATATATAAAACTAGTGTATGTAACAAAAAAGTGTAGGTATTCAAACATTTATCGGAATTTAGTTTGGATATTTTATGGATCAAAACACAAAATATTCTAAAATTTAATTTAGTCCGCAACCACTATGTGTGGAGAAAAGTAATCCAAGCTTTTACAAAATTAAAATTCTATATAATATTCTTGAAATGAATTTAATATATGAAAAGGACTAAAATACGCTTTTTGAAAATTTTATATTATAAAATAGCATGAAACATATATAAGTTATATATTTAAAGGATTCCTATATCCATACCCTAAATGTTTACTATTTGGATTCGACATATTTTGACACCCATATATCCTAATTCTAGAACATATATTTTGGATAATAGTTTCATCCCTAAGAACGAAAACTTTAAAACTAATTCAATTTTGGATAATAGTTTCATCCATATAAATTTTACACTACTTTTTCAACGCATTTAAAAAATAAAAGAAAGAAGTGAGCACCATACATGTAATCTGCATCTGAAAGAGGGGTATACGATATTGGGCTTTGTCCACTCAATTTGTTAAAGCTAAGATCCCTACACAACAAGCCTCACAATATCATTTCGAGTTCTGATTTTTCACCCTCGAGAAATAGATTAGAATAACGATTTAATCAGGTCAACAAACAACAAGTAGAAATGAAAGCCAATTAAAATTGTGACGAAACCATTACCAAATACGTTTAGACTTAGGCTCAAACTTCATCCTATGAAACTGAAAGAGGAAAACGTGAAATAAGATACCAATAGAACGATTGTGGAAGGCATCATATCAAACCATGAGAGTGAGAGAAAAAAACGTGAAAGAAGGATTGTGGAATCCGTAAAAGTTGACTGATTGTTGACGGCTGTGTCGCTTGAGGGAGAGATTATTTAGGGTTTTTGTCTTAAATAGATGATTTAGGTTTTATATGTAGGTTAAACTGAATGATGCATGCATGAACCTAAGGATAAGGATGAAAAAAACCAGAAAAAAACTATGCATGAACCTAAGGCTGGAATTCGATATTCTATTTTCAAATTACTACATATGGCTGGATTTACAGAATCTACTATATGTATTTCTTATCTTTACATTGGTTAGAATTTTTGTTAAATGTTAATTGTATATGTGTAACCTTTATTTATGAAATATTTAAAGATAAATAGTGTTTAATTTATGGATTAAAAACAAAGCATAGGAGGAGCCATATGATCTCTAATGCATGCATGGAGAGAGATGAAAGGTTCGAATTGAGGAGGCTTTGTTCATTTTAAAGTTGGCATTTGAAATTATTGTGTTATCCTTCACGAATTTTGATTCAAACTTTCGGCTGGTTTACGTTTTATTGTCGAAGGACAAGATGGCGACGGACAACGTCGGAGACGGTGGTCGGCGATAGACTAAACGGTGGTCGGCGGTGGACCAGACGGTGGTCGGCAGTGGACATCATCGGAGACGGTGGTCGGCGATGGATATTAACGGAGACGGTGGTTGGCGATGGACATCATCGGAGGCGGTGGTCGGCGGTGGACCAGACGGTGACCGGAGTTTTAGATGACGACGAAGACAGTGGCCGGAGGACAAGATTAAGTCTGGCCAGAGAACAAGATTAAGACTGACCGTGGACAATATTATTTTTTTGTTACATAATAACATAAACAAGAAAATGAAACAAGGGCAAAGTTGTCTTTTACTAATACCAAATTAAAATTGAAATTGAGATAATAGAGATAATGAGAAAATTATGGCAATTGAAATTGAGATCATTGAAATCAGTTAGACTAATCTAACTTGCCATTTGGAAAGGAAAGGAGAATTCGCAAATTTGGAGTAAAACAAATCACTTACTAATATCATACCTAACTTTTTAAAAAACTTCGACACTTGTCTTAGATGCTGAAATTTAAGGTATTCTCTCAAGTGGAGCATGTTAAAAGCTTTCTCCTCAGAAGATCTCGACGAGATAACGATGTTGAGCTGCATTGTTCCAAGTTAGACCTTTTTAAAAACGTTTTAGTTTGTCTTTATACCACTTCGCCATTTACTTCTTTGACGGTTCCATAACTCTCTCTCCAGCTTGCTCCTCTACGTTCTCACGGTCATCCTCACTTCTAACTTTTTCCAAAGAGTGTGAACGAACTTAAGAACAAAGTATAAAGAATATCTCTCTTTTTTTATGTTTAGAAACTTCTCAAAACTAAACACAATTGCTCTTAGCTTAACCTTTGTCACAACTCGACTTAGGTTTATATAGACTTAACACATCTTTGTTAACCCTATTTCTAATATGAATAGATAACTCCTATTTCTATTAGGATAACAACAAACCTTTCTTATCCTAAACCAACTTGTTTATGGATGTCTTAGCTGGCAAGTCACAATGCTTATCCAACATTCTCCCTCGTAAGCTTTGTTGACTTTGTCTTGGACATGTCTTGTACACCTATCAAGCTCCTCATCTCAGTAAACTTGATCCGCGCCAATGCCTTTGTTAGTATGTCCGCTTTCTGCTCGGTTCCGGGTACATGATCCACATCAACGAGCTCCCTTTCAATGCATTCTCGAATGAAATGGTAGCGCTTATGAATGTGCTTACTTTTGCCATGAAACACCGGGTTTCGGGTGAGAGCAATCGCGGACATATTATCAATCTTGATGAGAACTTGTTCCGTCTTCCATCCCGTAATCTCACTTAGAAGATCTTGAAGCCACATTGCTTGCCTAGCTGCTTCCGTTGCTGCCATGAACTCGGCTTCACATGAAGAGAGGGCGACCGTGTCCTGTTTTTGAGAACACCAAGTAATTGGTGAAGATCCGAAGTAGAAGATATGACCCGTTGTACTTCTTCCGTCGTCTTGGTCAATGTTATGGCTGCTATCACTGAAGCCGATAAGCTTCTTTGATCCTCCATGCTTAAACTTCAATCCAAACGCCATAGTTCCCTTAAGATACCGTAGAATGTGCTTCATTGCTTCACCGTGTGACTTTCGAGTGCTTTGCATATATCTGCTAGCAACTCCAACAGAAAATGCCAAATCCGGTCGTGTGTGTAACAAATATCGTAGACACCCTACGTTTCTTCTATAACTCGTGGGAGCTATCTCTTCTTCTTCTAGTGCTTTAGAAAACTTCAATCCAAACTCCATAGATACTTGAGTTGGATTACAAGTTTCTAAACCAGCCTCCTTTAAGATCCGTCGAGCATAACCTTCTTGTTTAACCTCGATTCCATCTTCTCCTTGATATACCTCAATACCAAGATAAGACATGAGCTTACCGAGGTCTGACATCTCAAAGTTAGTTGACATTCCATACTTGAACTCACTAATAGCTTTGAGAGAATTGCCGGTCACGAACAAGTCATCAACGTAGATCGCAATAATGAGAAGCTTTCCTCCTTCTTCTTTGCGGTAGACAGCACTTTCTTTTGCACACTTCTTGAACCCCATCTTCTTTAGGATTTGATCAAGCTTTGTATTCCAAGCTCGTGGAGCTTGTCTCAAACCGTACAAGGCTTTTGAAAGCTTATACACCTTGTGTTCTTCTCCTTTCACTTCAAAGCCTTCGGGTTGCTCCACATATACATCTTCTTTTAACTCTCCATGTAAGAAGGCGGTTTTCACGTCTAGATGATGGATCTCCCATCCTTCTGATGCTGCCAATGCTATCAATAGCCGAATAGTCTCAATACGTGCAACTGGTGCAAATACTTCATCGAAGTCTATGCCTGACTCTTGTACGTATCCTTTCGCCACAAGTCTCGCCTTGTGTTTGTTGATAGTATTGTCCGCGTTCTTCTTGAGTTTAAATACCCACTTCAGACCAATGACCTTCATATCTCCCGTTCTAACAACTAGAAACCACGTTCTGTTTTTATTGATAGAATCGATCTCATCTTTGCATGCTAGTCTCCATTTTAATGACCCCTTTGCTTCCTTGAAACAGCTTGGCTCATCGTTTATTAGGAGTAAAAGTCTTTCGCACTCTACAGATGCTTGAAGGAGATAATCATCAAGGTAGGGTGGCTTACCTACTTGACGATTTGATCTTCTTAGTGGTTGATGTATAGGTTGATCGTGTGCAGCTGCTTCCTCGTTTGTGTTGTCATCTTCTTCATGATCACTTGCGTTTTCGTTCTCGTCTTCGTAATGATCATTCCCGATTATTGCAGGACCTTCTCCTGTGTCTATACTATCACCCCATTTTAAGTGAAACATTCCTGGATCTCTGCTTGATTCTTTTCCGGTTTCACTCCAAGTCCAACTTGACTTCTCATCGAAGATCACATCGCGGCTTACTACAATCTTCCTCTGCGTTGGGTTGTAAAGCCTATACGCCTTGGTTCCGGGTTCTAAACCAAGATGTATCAATGGTCTTGATCTATTGTCGAGCTTCTTGAGGTTTGTAGTTTCTATCTTAGCATAAGCTAAACACCCGAACACCTTTAAATGCTCAATATTCGGTTTCTTCTTTCTCAAGCATTCGTATGGAGTCATATTCTTGAGAGCTTTTGTTGGTACTCTATTGATTATGTGAGTGGCGTGTCGCACAGCTTCCCCCCACAAGTAGTTCGGTACTTTCAATGCCTTGAGAGTACTTCTTGTCATTCCCAAAAGAGTCCGATTTCTTCTCTCTACATCTTCGTTTTGTTGAGGTGTATACGGTGCCGTGAGATGCCTCTTGATCCCACTTGTACTACAGAATTCATTGAATTCTCCTGAGGTGAACTCTCCTCCTCTATCCGTCCTTAGAGTCATGACTGTCTTTCCGAGGTCCTTCTCAACTAGGTTCTTGAACTCTTTGAACTTAGAAAACGCATCGCTCTTTTCCTTTATCAAGATCGACCACATGTATCTTGAGTAGTCGTCTATTATAACAAATATGTATCTGTTATTGGCGATGGTTGGTGGTGAGATAGGGCCGCACAAGTCAGCATGTAGTAGCTGTAGAGGCTTAGATGCTCGGTACATAGTTGCTTTTGGAAAGGATTGTCGAATTTGTTTTCCCACTAAACAGAACTCGCACAATCTGTTTTCTTCTTTAAACTCCGGCAAACCATGGACCATTTTTTGTGTCGACATAGCTTTCATTGTCTTAAAGCTTATATGTCCTAACCTCGCATGCCATCTCCAAGAGTCTTCTATCATACTCGTCTTCAGACATATTGGTTTCCCAATTTTGAGGTTTATCTTGTAGAGTCTATTCGCCGATCTTGTGACTCTTACTAGGAGCTTTCCACTTGGATCATGAACCGTGAGGAAGTCTCGTTTCATTCTGACATCGCAGCCAGCCTCCGTAGCTTGTCCTAGACTTAGGATGTTGCTCTTAAGGTCAGGAATGTAGTAGATGTCCGTAACTAACTTCTGCTCTTCCGTCTTGCTTTGAAATAGAATAGAACCTTTCCCTCCTATTTCAATGCACGATCCATCTCTAAATTTGACTTTACCTTTTATACTTTCGTTGAGCTCTGAGAAGAACTCCTTATGGCCAGTCATGTGGTTGCTAGCTCCATTATCAAGGTACCAAAGTCCTCCTTCACCTTCCTCGTTTCTGTAGTTCTTTGGTATGATATTCTCTTCATTTAAGAATACTACTTCGTGCATATAGAGAGCTGGATCTGCGTCCTCGGTCTCTATCTTGTTTGCTTCTTGTATTCTTGGTCTGTCCGGACATACAGAGGCAAAGTGACCAGGCTTGTCACAGCGATAACAAATCACCTTCGATCGATCTTTCTTTTCTTTCGTCTTGTCTTGATCCGCTTGATCTCCTGACCGGTTTTGTGAGTTGAGTCGACCTCTTCCTCGTCCTCTGTTTCCTCTTCCACGACCTCTCCCTCGTGAAGAGAACGTGTATCGTTCCTCAGAGTTCGCATAGAGCAGCTTCTCTTGCGAATCTCCGTGACTCTCATCGTCTACGATTCTTTCTTCATAAGCTTTGAGTCTTCCGATTATGTCCTCGAAGCTTGTTGATTTTAGGTCTAAGACTTGTTCGAGCGAGGCTATAATGTGGATGTACTTCTTTCTCGGTAGACTGTTGAGAAACTTTTTCACCAGCTTAGCCTCCTCAATCGTCTCTCCAAGAGAGGCTGCCTTTGTTGATAGTTCCGATAACTTTCCAGCAAAGTTATCGATTGTCTCCGAATCCTTCATGGTGATCCGATCAAACTCAGACATTAGGGTTTGCAAGCGTGCCTCCTTTACACGGTCTGCTCCTAGATGTCGAGTCTTGATCGCGTTCCAGATCTCTTTAGGAGATTCCTGCTCGCCAACTTGCAAGATTAAGGCTTCCGAGATAGATTGAAAGAGTAATGCAATTGCAATGTCGTCTTTGTTGCAATCAGAGGTTCCGGGTTCGATTGCTTCCCAGACCTTATGGATTCGCATCAACACTTTCATTCTCATGGCCCATACGGTGTAGTTTGTAGATGACAACATCGGACACTGGATCGATATCATCTTGTCATCTCTTGGTCGCGGAGGAGGATCGATTTCAGCCATAGCTCGACTTCGTCGATTTCCTCGGTTTCTAGATCTTCGTGATCACGTTTCCTTCTTGATCGGATTACCTTAAGGCTCTGATACCAAATGAACGAACTTAAGAACAACGTATAAAGAATATCTCTCTTTATTGATGTTTAGAAACTTCTCAAAACTAAACACAATTGCTCTTAGCTTAACCTTTGTCACAACTCGACTTAGGTTTATATAGACTTAACACATCTTTGTTAACCCTATTTCTAATATGAATAGATAACTCCTATTTCTATTAGGATAACAACAAACCTTTCTTATCCTAAACCAACTTGTTTATGGATGTCTTAGGTGGCAAGTCACAATGCTTATCCAACAGAGTGTACTTTGAATATGCTCTATCTTCTTGTTCTTCTTTCTCCACAGTTAATCTAGCAAAGAGATGCCTATCTCTATAGTTTCCCTCTTCCACATCTTTTGTTCATTGGTTCTGATTTTTTCAAAACTGTCATGTCACTTTTAAAGAAAAAAATCATTAGATTCATGATACTTAAATAATGAAACTTATAATTAACTTCGTAAAAAAGAAGAAAAGAAAAAAAAAAAAACTAAAAACATACATAGAAGGTAAGTCGTAGACTTTATTTTTATAAATTACCTTTACTATCTCTTAGAAAGGAAGAATATACGAAGATCTTACCTGCAAAAAGAATCAAAATTCACAAATAAACTACAACTTCACGAGAAGACACATTTTTAGAGAACTTTACATTATAAGACAAAGCCAAAGATCTATGGGTTACCTGTCTTCGAAGCTACAATAGAGAAACATTCAGATTTTGTATTTGCTTTAGGTTTTTCTTGTCCGCTCCGTTTTTTCCTCCCTTTTCTGCAAATCTTAAAGACAAACAATAAGGGGGAAAATGAATAATAGGTTGTTAAAGTGTTAAAGTACAAAACAATTATTAGAATCATGGTAAGGAAATGATACTAATTGTGTTCATGCAAGCCATTAGATGCACTTTGTTTCTTGATGCTTAAATCAACTATATTGTACTCTAGCTTTTTAGATTTTAAGAATACGAAACAAAAAGATTAAAAGAAATTGGGAATTGCAAAAACATTCATATGGAGAGACCATTAGTTTACCCATTAGTACAAAAGAAAATAAACAAATTCATCACCAATCTTACTATAGTACAATAGCCAATGGGCTTGAACATGCATAAAGGAAAGAGGAGCTATAGAGGTAGCACTGAAAAAGATGCCTAATAAGCTTTTCAATATCTATTCCAAAACGATGTAATTTATATATAACTCGTGGTCAAAACTCAAAAGCACACATGGTACCTTGTAATATGTGGCAGCCATGTTGAGAATTCTTATGTCGCAACAATATATACCCTACTCTCCCAATGGTGTATCGCCACCTACCAGAATTCGCATACCAACAATGGTGTAATTACCTATGTTTAGTGTCGTTCTTATGGGGTAATTAAACAATCTCCAAACAAGAAGGTCTCACTGATTGTCAAATACGTCTTGTTCAAAGGATGGGAGTTTATGTGGATGTTAGTGTCAAAGTTCAAATATCATGATAACAATATAGATACCAAGTACCATACATTTTTGCCCTTTGTCCACCTCTCTTTGTTTCTCCATAAGGCTCTAATACTAGAAAGATAATATTGAGTCAAGATTTAGTTCTATAGATATTGAGACATAGATTAAACTGGTAGTTACGTCCAGTTTAGGTAGGTTGTACATTGTATATTCTGACTATCACATACCAATTACATTGCAAGAGTTTGAATACTTGCAAAACACGTGGGTGCTTGGAACTTTCTAGTGCGGCTCTTGATCCCGAATTAATGAGAGACGAAAGAAAGACCAGATCAAGAACATCAATAAGAACCACACTGGAAAGTTCCATACACCCAAATGTTTTGCAAGTACAGGCATGTGATAGTCAGAGATAAAACGTGCAACCTACGTAAACATAGGTAACTTCTCGTTTAATTCATGTCCCATTATCTACATAATTAAATTTGGTCTCAATTTGAAGTTCAATCTTTTTAGTTCATAAGAGGGAGTCGAAAATTTGTTGTAATCGGTATCTAGATTGCTATAATCATATTTGAGCTTTGACACGAACATCCAAAAAAACTTCCATCTTTTAGACAAGACGAACTTGACAATCAATGAGATCATCATGTTTGGAGACTAAGATTTTACTCCATAAAAATGGTATTGATTTTTGGAAATTTTATGATTGTTTTTTTTGAAGTTTTCAATAATCGTAATTTTAGAAATTAAAATTAAAATTTAATTTAGTTTTAAAATTTAAATTTAAATAAGAATTTATTTCCTAACTACAAAATAGTTATTATTTTTGAAAAATAGATGTTTTGGAAATTTTCTGTTTAAAAAACTCAAATTTTGCTTGATTTCAATTGAAAATCTCGATATTAATTTACTAGAAAAATACAAGGAATAGATAATAAATAAAAAAGATAATGTAAGTTATCCACCACTAGGTTGAGGGTGTTAGATGAGTATAGATTTGAAACTTGATGTATTAAAATGATCGAATTAATTAGAGGAAATATATAAAACTGTAAGTACTCAAACATTTATCGGAATTTAGTTTTTTTATCGGAATTTAGTTTGGATATTTTATGGATCAAAACACACAAGATTCTAAAACTTAGTTTAGGCCGCAATCACTATACAAGGAAAAACGTATTCCAAGATTTTACAAAAATTAAAAATTCTATATAATATTATTGAAATGAATGTAATATATTAAAAAGGACTAAAATACGTTTTCTAAAATTTTTATATTATAAAATAGCATAATACATATATAAGTTATATATTTAAAGGATTCAGATATCCATACCCTAAAAGTTTACTATTTGGATTCGACATATTTGGATACCCATATATCCTAATTCTAAAACATATAGAAGTTTAGATTTTGGATAATATATAGTTTCATCCCTAACAACGAAAACTTTAAACTAATTCAATTTACATCCATATAAATTTTACACTACTTGTTCAGCGCATTTAACAAAACAAATTATTGTTGCAAATCAAATAAAAAGCTGATAGATGATGAGATTCAAGAATTATCATAGATCCTCTAAAATATGAACTTGAAAGTTCAAAAGATAATTCATATAATAGAAAAGAGAAAATCTCATATTGCAGCTGAAATGCTCCAAATAAGAACAGATGTCTCTACAGGGGAATCTATAAAGTCTATAGCACGTAAAAGACGTAATAGACTACTTTGCTTTCAAAGATAACAAAAATCCTCGAAAAGAAAATGGAGCAAATAACATGAAGATTAAACTCTTAAAGAAGAATAAAGAGACTGTTGACGTGGTTAATAATAAAATCATGTACATGAAATAAATCATTGTGAATGATTTAGAGATCTCGATTAACCATGTCATTACAGTAGAAAGAGGAAACCAAAGATGAAATGTGTGTCGACACAATAAAGAATAAAGCGCGCGATATAATTAATAAAGAATGAGGATCATGAATCTCCGCTGTGTGGATGAGCGTAGAGATAAAATTTATTGGCCAATAAATTATAAAGAGCACCATACATATAATCTTCATCTGAAAGAGCGGTACACGATTTTGGGATTTGTCCACTCAATTTGTTAAAGCTAAGATCTCTGCACAACAAGTCTCACAATATCAGTTCGAGTTCTGATTTTTCACCCTCGATAAATCGATTAGAATAATGATCTAATCAGGTCAACAAACAAGTATAAATGAAACCCAATTGAAATTGTGAAGAAACCATTACCAAATACGTTTAGACTTAGGCTCAAACTTCACAATCTCCTCACCCTATATCATACCATGAGAGTGAAAGTAACGTGAAATAAGATACCAATACAACGATTGTGGAAGGCATCCTATCAAACCATGAAAGTGAGAGAAAAATACGTGAAAGGTCGATTTTGGAACCAGAAAAAGCTGAGTCGTTGTTGACGGCTGTGTCGCTTGAGGGAGAGATTATTTAGGGTTTTTGTCTTAAAAATATATGATTTAGGTTTTATATGTAGGTTAAACTGAAGGATGCATGAACCTAAGGATAAGGATGAAAAAAAAAAACAAAAAAAACTATGCATGAACCTAAGGCTGGAATTAGATATATATTTTCAAATTACTACATATGGATGGATTTATAGAATCTATATGTATTTCTTACCTTTTCTTTTGCTTAGTATTTCTGTAAGTTTTTAATTGTATATGTGTAAACTTTATTTCACGCAATATATATATATATATATATATATATATATATTATAACCAGGATTGATTCGGGTTTTTACCATCCAACTGTATATAGTGTTTAATTGGTGGACTAAAAACAAAACAAAGACGTTAAAGGGAATAAACAAATATCAAAAGCATAGGAGCCATGATCTCTAGGGAAAAAGATTAAAGGTTGGAATGGAGGAGGCTTTGTCCAGTTGAAAGTTGGCATTTGAAATTATTGTGTTATCCTTCGCGAATTTTGACTAAAACTTTTGTCTAGTTTAATAAAAATATACTATTAGTTTACGTTTTATTGTAACAATTTTGGCCAAATATATACTCATTTTTTATGTACTCGATGATGATGATATTGACTACTCCCTCCATTTCATTTTATATGATGTTTTGGTTGAATATTCGGGAATTAAGAAAACATAGTTTTAATCAAAATCTCGTTTAATAATTAATTAAAAATATAATTCAACCAAATATGTAAAAGATTACGGAATTTAAAAGGTCAATGATATCAGTTTATATTAAAACCTGCATAGAAATTAGTAAAACATCTTATAAATTGAAACAAAGAAAAATCTCTTAAACATCTTATATTATGAAACGAAGGGAGTATAGATTTGGTTGAATAATTAAAATTCAGTTGAAATTATTATAGTCATTATGATTGTTTATATCATAAAAATATTCATTATGCAAAATGATAAAGTGACACTTGTATCTGGAACATATCAACTCTTGGGTATGATTTAAATGAATGAATAAATTAGATTTATATGAATAATAAGATGTGCATTTACTTGGTCTCAAGAATCTTAGGTATGATGAGTTTACTTTTCCTAGCGTTCTCAAAATCACGCGCAACCAAAAAATATCATAAAATGTCATTACAATTCCAATAGTCATAATTAACATGTCATTCAAGAGCCAAAGAGAGGACAAAGGACTACACAACACCTAAAAGCCAACACCACAACAAAACATGATATTATGAAGGCTATGAATCTGTAAGACATGAAGCAATACATATAGATTCTAGTTGCATATTTCATACTCTCTCCGTTCTTTAAAGATTGATGTTCTAGAAAAAAAATTGTTTTAAAAAGATTGATTTTTTACATTTTCTATGCAATAATAATTGTAAATTGTAAATTTCAAGACATATTAATTGATTTTATTGGATTGTTATTGGTTCAAATTTATGGAAAATTGTTTAGTACAAAAACCAATACATTTCTAGTCAAACATTAATTTGTTTTCTTAATATGTGTGAAAACTCTAGAAAATCAATCTTTAAAGAACGGAGGGAGTATGATATTGAGATTGTGTTTTGTCTTATGAGCCTACATGCACGAGCAACATCAAATTGTAGGATCAAACTTACAAGTGTTCAGTGCATGGGATGGATATGGAAATTTACGTCAGCATCTCTTACTTAAGAAGTTACAACCATTTTAATAGACTGCCAATTGAAATTTTTTCCACCATTTTCTTGCTCTTGAAATTTTGATCAGAGTTTTTGACTTCAAAATAGCTTGTGTATATTCATCGAAAGTTGTACGAGTCAAATGTAGGGAAACCAAAACAATTTGTAAATATCAAAGTCTAACCAACATTGGAAACAATGAAGTATTCTGCCAACCTATAGGTATTAAAAATCATTAAAATCGAATTACATATCAAAATTTCATGTAAAAAAGAGGCTGTAAGAGATTCTTATATTAAAAATATCAAAAGACACAATAATCTTGACATTAACCAGAAAATTTCACACCCCGAGTATGGAGATATGTTTTGATTTATGCAATAACTATATTATTATGCTAAAATATACCCCAACAAATTAAAACTTACTATATCTATTTTAAATGTGCATATTCATATCCCATATACAGAGTGATGATCGATTTAAACTGGAAATATGATACATATCCTTTCAATGTTAAGATAGATTTTTTGGTTTATGATATAACCCTTTAGTAAATATGATATAACCCTTTCTCTGCAATCAGCCCCCGCTTCTTCTCTCTTAAACTAAAGATAGATTTTCAAATTTACTATCAAGACTTTCAATGTTATGTAAACTATACTTTCAATGTTATGTTAAGAAACCTTTAACTTTTTTTTATAACCCATGTATAAAACGATGCCGTTTGATTGAAACAGACTTAGTCAAAAGGAATGACCTGATCCCTACACTTCAACTAAATTTGCTTAAAACAAAACGATTTCGTTTTCTATATGGCATTCACATGATCGGAAGTTAATAGTTTCTTAACACTCTGCGGTAAACAAAACATATGATTTTGTATAATACTAAAAGTTTAGGTTGTAAAATTAAATTTATGTACTCGACAAAATATTTTTAGTACAAATCGACCATTACTCACTTGGGATATGAAATAGTTGACTTTGTTTTATACTTGGCATTCATCACAATTTATCGGATGTTAAACACTGTTACGTACAAACTATGAATTTGCACCGAATCAAAAGTTTAGATAAAAAAAAAAAAAATTACTTAGTTGGGAAATTTTTTATGTAAACCTAACTCCATATTTAGAGTATGTTATCCACATTAACAACTATATGTGGATCTAATGAAATGAAAATCTACGACTCTATTTGTCTAAAAACTTCACAACCTAGATATAAGTTAATAGATCCTTGTATCTTGAAGTTTCAGGGCATTCGGATATGTGGCACAACTATCCGATCTAGCATGTGGCTTCCGAATATCCATATTATGAATATCCGCGAATATTCAGATCCAGACAAAAGAACAAAAAAAAACATATTTTCACAAAATAATATTTTGAATCATATTTCTCAAAATAAATTTGATATATTAAAAAAAGAATTAAAATTTTAGTTTTTGTTTCTATATAAAATAGCATAATAGATAAATAAGTTATACATTTTTAATACATTTAAAGATTCAGATATTTGGATCCATTTTCGAAAGAACTAGGATAATTTAATATTTTGAGTAGATAAAAGCTTAGTTCCCCGATAATAATTAATGGATATATGAATCTATTGACTTATATACCAATGGTGAAGTTTTAGAACGAATAGATTCATATATTTTCATTTCCAATATGATGGAAAGTCGGCTATTTGATACTCCAAAATATGGAGTTAGGTTTACATAAATTATTGAAAATGCATTAAACCTAAATAAAGAGAATGTTTCACACGTTTCAGGGTTTATAAGTTTATTTCTCTTATTAATGTTTAGAAAATAACTTACATCTAAACACTCAAATTCCATGTCTTTGATAACTCATTGTTATAACTCAACAATGATATAAGTATTGCTAGCACACCTTAATTATTCCTATTTCTCTTAGAACTAGATAACTCCAAATCTTGTTAGGAATACATAAATCACATCTTATCGTAAACAATCTTGTTAGAGATATCTTGGGCTACAAGTTAAGTTTCAAGCTTATCCAACATTCTTGCTGGTAAGCTTCAACTTGGCTTTCGACATGTCTTGAACTCACTAAACTTTATTTGTGCCAAAGCTTCTTGATCGAGTCTTCAAATTGATCGATTTACCTCAAGCTTTGCTACCAAATAAAAAAAACTTTTCAATATTTTAGTGTTTGTAAGAATATCTCTTATTAATGTTTTAGAAAATAACTCAAAACTAAATACCTGTGTGATATCTCATTGTTACAACTCATCATTGATATTTTATACAATATTTTAAGGTTTCCCTACACCAGACTCTCTGACAAGTCACATCTGTTTTGTTGTTTTTCCTATTTTTAAAATCATAATCTCTTGAACCATAAATCATTTTCTCTCACCATAGGATCCCTAATTTCTTCTTACTCTCTCTCTCTCTCTCAAAATCCCTAATGTCCTCATTTTTGTTGTTGAACACGAACATGAAAATCTATAAATGAAGGTTCATGCGTGTCTCCTCTCGTCCGACGTTATCGGTTCCAGCGCCGATGGAGGTTTCTTCTCCCGACATGTATCCTTTCGAAGTGGGGTGGAATAAAGAATCATCCGTAGTGGGGAATTCGTAATGGAAACTTCTTTCATATTCAATGAATTGTGGTGAAATCAAGAATCCAATGTGGGGGAAAGGATTACACGAAACTGTATGGTTTCTCGATTCCGTAACTCAAACTTTCATCTGGTCACAAAATACCAATCATACGGTATATATTCAGTTTTGCTTCTCATTATTTCCTTTAGATAACTATCATATACTGTTGCTTATGTTTTTTCTGCAAAATGTTCAAATCAAACATCATGCCTTGATATCATTCTCTGTGTACTAATAGAGATGAAACCTTTCCTGATATTTTTTTTCAGTTGGACGGTCTTCTCAGCTTCTTTCAGAAGTTACATTTTGTTTTTGCTTTGTCGAAATTAGTTTGTTCTCTTTTACATTTTTCTTTGATGCAAAGTACATTTTCTTGGCTTATGAGTTATGACAGACTTTGAAGGAAATCAAGAGCAAGAGCAAGAGCAAGAACAAAGATGTCCAACTCAAAACTTTCCAAGCTAACATGTCTTCTTTTCAAATGATGTCTTTCTCTCCAAATCCACTTCCATATTCGGCAAATTAGGTTCCTTAGTCGTATGGATCGTCAATAAGACAAAATCATGTCTTAGTGTCTTCTCCTCTTGACTTGTCTGTCTCAGAATCGATGTGATTTTGGTTGTCAAGTGATCCATGAGTGATGTTCAATGATTACATAATACATAGTATTTTAGGGTAGTTCACTGTTGATACATACATTTTATAATGTTTCGTTGACACTTGTAAACTTCTTAAATGATGCCTACAGGTTAAGGAGCTTGAGAGTAAGTTGAAAGGATCTGAAAGAAGCTCCCTTGTTTGGCAATAAAAGGTTAAGGGTTTTGAATATAGGTTGAAAGATTCTAAAGGCAAACTCTCTTGTGTGGCAACAAAAAGTTAGGAGGAGTGATTAAATCTCAAACTTACATTTTTTATTCGATATCATCTCAAAAGGGAAAAATCTTACCATCTCGCTCTTCAATTCGATATGGTTTACCAGACTAAAGAGTTGGAGACGAAACTAAAAGACGAGCAAAGCCAAGAAGCAGTGTTACTTCAACAGAATGTTAGTTTTCATGGATTGACTCAGGATTAAATGAGAGTTGCTTATGGTTTTCCTTCTATGGTTTTCTTAGTTTCCAAGATATTCGTTACAATGGTGTCTCATTTCTCTGCAGGCTATATTATTGGAGCCTCCTCGTGTTGCGTCAGACTAAGTAGGTCATACATGGGATCTAATTTGTTATTTACTGTAATTCAACAGCTATTATTAAAGTTCATTTTCATATATCTTCCAAAATAAATCCCTAATATTTTGCTTCTATTAAACTATTAAAACACACACCTTACATGAAATTCCTACTCATTCAATTGTAATTCAACAGTTATTTTTAAAACTGATTCTCATTTATCAGCAAAAATAAATCCCTACTATTTTTCTTTTATAATAATTGAATACCACATGTTTTATTAATCATTCAATTGTGATTCAACAGCTATTTTTAAAAAGGGTTAATTAGCTCAATAATAGGTTTTTGGTACAAAATTAAGTATTTAACACCATATGAGAGAAAACTAGGTGAATAGCTATGAGAATAAAATAATGGATGATTTTGCCCCTATTAAATATGATAATTATGACTAGTAAAAATTAAATCCCGGAAAATTTGTTTACTTAAAAAAGATATTCTCTCATCAATGATTTTGTCTCCATCAAAAATGGATCTACTCTGCAAAAAAAGAAAACTAGGTAAAAAAACAGTCGTAGGAAGATATTTAATAACATAGTTGACTATTTCTTAGACTACATATTTTATTGATATCATGATATGTTGACAATTTTTGGACTACATATTTTATTGATATGAGGAGATAGTTGACTACATTTTGTAACTATAATTTGAGAAGATAGTTAATTATTTTTCAGAAAAATAGTTATGATTTCAAAACATAGTTAACTATTTTGATAACATAGTTTTTAGCCGATCTCATAACATAGTGGACTATATGAAAACATTGTTATAATAATTACTTATTTAAACAAAAATAGTTAACTATATATTCAGAAACGTAGTTACTTATTATAATGAAAATAACACATACAGTTAACTATTATGAGAAACATAGTTACCTAATTTCCGAGAATAGAATTATATTGATCTTTAGCGGCGGCTCAAATTGACAAAGAGATGAGACGATAATGGGGAGTTTAACGTTGGATAACGAGAAAAAATACAATCTTAATCCATGACTAGAGATTTTCGATCTATGGTCAATGATTTTACGGATCACTAGAAAGAGATGCGATCGATTATGATGGTTATATAGGAAGAAGAAGAAGAAAAAAAAGAAAAGAAGAGGAAGAAACAAATGGATAGCTCATAATACTTTCTTTGAAAATTTTTTTTTGTTCCTTATGATGTTGTATATTGTTTTCACGAGAATTTCTTTGTTTATATTAATGAAAGTTTGAAAAGTGAAAAAAAAAAAGGAAGAAGAAGTGGTCGGCTGAGGAGGAGGTAAGAAGAAGAAGAAGAAAATGAGAGGAAAATTAGGGTTTTTAATTTAAATATTATTGTTTCTATTATTTTTTTTTAATGTAAAAGGGTATAATTATTTAAGGGTAAAATAGTCATTTGAAGTATAGTCAATGTTAGTTACCAAATTATAATTTAGAGAATGTTAGATATTTAATTAATGGTGTAAAGAGTAATATACATGCTAATTTCCCTTTTTAAAACTGATTCTCATTTATCAGCAAAAATAAATCCCTACTATTTTGCTTTTATTAAAATTGAAAACCATATACCTTTTAAACATTCAATTGTAATTCAACAACTATTTTTATAATCATTTCTTAATTATCATTTACTTTGCAATCAACGTAAACTACTCACCAATGAAAATGAAAACATGGAACTTAACTGCACGAATTATTTTTTTGGATGAAAAAAACTATAAATGATACACATGTGAAACAACGAAAACAGAGTTCTTTTTGGTCGTCAGATTTATACAGATTTATAACAGATAGGTTTTAGTGTTTTATTTGGTTGCTTACAGATTAAAGCTTAATGGTTTCAAAATATAAATATTAATATATAACCCTAATTACGGGTTATTAGGGGTGTCAAAATGGGTCAAAACTCATGGGTTTATCTAACCCAATCCAATCCATTAACTTTAATGGATTGAATATTTGGTTTCAATGGGTTGATGGGTCAAGTGGTTTGATGAGTCAAATGGATTGAGTTGGAAATGGATAACCCATCAACCCGTCTATAACTAAAAGACATGATTTTATAATTTTTTTTATTTTGTTACCAAAAACAATATTCCACAAATTTTCTCGTTAAAAGCTTTTTTGACTATTTTCGAATTTTTCTGCAAAAACGTGATTCAGAAATTTCCCACTAGAATTTGATCTGGGAAATAAAATTTCCGCCAAAACCAAGATTATACAAAAAACACAATCTATTAAACCATTTTCCGCCAAAAACGAGATTCATAAAATTTCCCGCCAAAAATATGATACTGCAAAAATTTCCCGCCAAAAGCGTGATTTCACAAATATTTTCGCCAAAATCGAGATTCATAAAATTTCCCGCCAAAATACGATTTTGTAAAATTTTCCCGCAAAAAAAAGATCTCATAAAATTTCCCGCCAAAATATGATCCCGCAAAAAAATTTCCGCCAAACATATGATCCCGCAAAATTTTCCGTCCAAAACGTGATCTCTCAAAACATTTCCGCCAAAATCGAGATTCATAAAATTTCCCGCCAAAAACTTGATCCCACAAAACTTTTTTGCCAAAATCGAGATTCATAAAATCTACCGCCAAAATTATGATCCCGCAAAAATTTCTCGCCAAAAATATGTTCTATAAAATTTTCCCGCTAAAAATGAGATTTTGCGAAAATATTGCGCCCAAAACACAATTTTGAAATCAAAATTGTTAAATCATTTTTGACTCAAACATGATTTTACAATTTTTTAATAAATATTTATATAATCATTTTATGTATCAAAATAAAATGGATTTGGATCTATACAACTGATTTTTATATAATTAATTTATTCACCCATGCTGCCATGCAAAGAATTTATTTATGAAGATTTATGTGGTTTTAATTTGGAACTGAACAATTGAACTCATTGTCATTTAAAGATTTTAAAATATACTCAAATAATAACCCAAAAGTCAATCTTATATTTTAGAAAACTAAAGTCCCAGCAAGAAAAATTAAATACACGAAGCATACATTTGTGTTGTAATATTACTTCCATATTATTTCATTATATTCTCAACTTTTATCAATTAGATTTCATAATCATTTAATCCATTACACTTAACGTTAATTTCATAATATTCATATTCAAAACATGTTATTGAAGGATATATAAATTTACATATATATATATGGTCCAAAAGATGACTTTTTTCATTAATGGACTTAAATAATATTCAGTAATTTTTTCAGATTAATTGTAAAATAACTTCATATCTATATTTATTCTGTATATTCACATTAAGTAAAGATCATTACCTTTAACATTTTAACATCACATTCAGTAACTATATTTATATTTCACAAAAGATTATTTCATACTCTAATTTGAAGAAAAGGTAATGAAATATATCATCGGTGAAGCAAGATAGGATTCCCAAACGTCAAGCCAAGATCGATCTTCTCACAGAAGAATTGGAAAGAAACAAAGAGCATGAGAAGGTAAGTGTTCTATTTTCTCATTATATAAATAGAACACTTACCTTCTCATGCTCTTTGTTTCTTTCCAATTCTTCTGTGAGAAGATCGATCTTGGCTTGACGTTTGGGAATCCTATCTTGCTTCACCGATGATATATTTCATTACCTTTCCTTACTAATGCATAGCACACCGTAGCTATTCCTTAGGAGTTATCGTTCTAATAGAAGTAGGAATAGCTAAGGTGTGCTAGCATTGTATATATCGGTGTTGAATTCTAACACTGAGATATCAAAAACATGGAATTTAAGTGTTTAGTTTTGAGTTATTTTTTAAACATTAATCAGAGAGATATTCTTATAAACCCTAAAACGTGTGAAACGTTTTCTTTATTTAGGCTTAATGTATTTTCAATCATTTATGTAAACCTAACTCTTTATTTAGGCTTAATGTATGTTCAATCATTTATGTAAACCTAACTCCATATTTGGAGTATGAGATAGCCGATTTTCTACATTAACCACTATATATGGATCTCATGAAATGAAAGTAAGTTTTTCTTCTTACCTCTCTAAATCTATGGGCAGAATTTAATTTTTGTATTCAATTCTTATTTTCTTAATAAAAGATGTTTGGACTAAAATCACGCACATTAAGAAATTATTTTTATTCTAAAAGGTAATGTTTAATATATATCATTTACTACTAAATCACAAGTCACTTCACCAATAAGAATGTGACACGTGGCATGTTTATTAATGAAATGAGCAAAATAAGTTAAAAGGGTTCAAACAAATATATATATTTCCGAAGTAAAAGGAAGAAATATAACAATATCAACCATGTCCTATAAACTACTCCACGATCCCACTATATTCACCTCCCTCTTTTCCATTTTTATTTGTTCAATAGATTTTGACGACAGTTCTCTATTTCTAGGTTCTAACGAAGAATACAAAAACGACAAGATACAGTTCATTTGATGGAGGTCTACAATTCAAATAACAAATCCTAAATTTGTTTTCGTAACTTAGTTTTTATGAATAAGTAAAAGCTTTCTTTATTGTTTACATGTCGAGGAGAAAAGTATTGCAAGATTTTAAAAAAATTAAAAATTCTATATAATATTATTGAAATGAATTTAATATATTAAAAAGGACTAAAATACGTTTTTTGAAATTTTTATATTATAAAATAGCATGATACATATATAAGTTATATATTTAAAGGATTTAGATATCCATACCCTAAAAGTTTGCTATTTGGATTTGACATATTTGGACACCCATATATCCTAATTATAAAACATATAGGAGTTTAGATTATGGATAATATATAGTTTCATCCCTAACAACGAAAACTTTAAAACTAATTCAATTTTCATCCATATAAATTTTAAACTACTTGTTCCGCGCATTTAACAAAACAAAAGAAAGAAGAGAGCACCATACATGTAATCTTCATATAAAAGAGCGGTACACGATTTTGGGATTTGTCCACTCAATTTGTTAAAGCTAAGATCTCTGCACAACAAGTCTCACAATATCAGTTCGAGTTCTGATTTTTCACCCTCGATAAATCGATTAGAATAATGATCTAATCAGGTCAACAAACAAGTATAAATGAAACCCAATTGAAATTGTGAAGAAACCATTACCAAATACGTTTAGACTTAGGCTCAAACTTCACAATCTCCTCATCCTATCATACCATGAGACTGAGAGAGGAAAACGTGAAATAAGATACCAATTCAACGATTGTGGAAGGCATCATATCAAACCATGAAAGTGAGAGAAAAATACGTGAAAGGTCGATTTTGGAACCAGAAAAAGCTGAGTCGTTGTTGACGGCTGTGTCGCTTGAGGGAGAAATTGTTTAGGGTTTTTGTCTTAAACAAATGATTTAGGTTTTATATGTAGGTTAAACTGAAGGATGCATGAACCAAAGGATAAGGATAAAAAAAAACAAAAAAAACTATGCATGAACCTAAGGATAAGGATGAAAAAAAAAAAAAAAACTATGCATGAACTTAAGGCTGGATTTAGATATCTATTTCAAATTACTACATATGGATGGATTTATAGAATCTATATGTATTTTTTATCTTTATATTGCTTAGTATTTCTGTAAGTTTTTAATTGTATATGTGTAAACTTTATTTCACGCAATATATATATATATATTTTTGATAACCAGGATTGATCCGGGTTTTTACCACCCGACTATATATAGTGTTTAATTGGTCGATTAAAAACAAAATAAAGACGTTAAAGGGAATAGAAAATTTTCAAAAGCATAGGAGCCATAATCTCTAGCGAAAAAGATTAAAGGTTTGAATTGAGGAGGCTTTGTCCAGTTGAAAGTTGGCATTTGAAATTATTGTGTTTTCCTTCACGAATTTTGACTAAAACTTTTGGCTAGTTTAATAAAAATATACTTCCTCCGTTGCATAATACTTGTCGTTCTAGGTTGTTTTACGTAGATTAAGTATTATTGTAATTTGTCTATTTTAACCTCACAAATACATCAAATTAAAATTTAATTATACAGCATTTGTTTTCATTTTCTCTTTTAATCATTTTAAACGTAATCTCTTAGTATTCTAAAACATTCAATGCATAATTAACAGATTTTAAGAAATTAAATATACTCATTTTGACTATGAAAATATAATTGGAGGTAATCGGAAATTTTTTACGTTAATGTCACAACCGAAGAAAAAACTAATGGGGTTACAAATACTAAAATGTTAAAAAACTTAATCTTTTTAACGAAGTTGATATTTTTTTTTTGCAACCTAACTTGTTGAGATTGAAATCATGCACCGCTTTGACATTAGGATCATCAATTTGTTTTTCATCATTCAAGTTTTTCTTTTCTTCTATCTGCATATGTTTTCCTAAAGAGGCTCGTCATTTTGGTGTTCATAACAATACTCGTCAGTGTTTAAATAGTTTAACATTTGGTCTTTATATGTGTGAAACGAAAGGTTATTCTTCCAGAATGTTTGATGTAATCTATGTTGGAAATATAAATGTAATCTATTCCAAAATATGAAAAGTTACTTTCGAAATATTCTCAAACGTGAATTTTGTATTAAAACTTAAATACTTAATTGTTTAATTTTAATATTTTGTGTCAATTTATTGAGGTTATTTTTGGAATTATGTTACAAAAATTACATTGAAAAAAGAGAATGACAACTAATTTGAAACAAAAAAATAAGTCTAGAATGACAACTAATTTGCAACAGAGGGTGTATTGGTTTAATTTTTATTGTAACAATTTCGGCCCAATATATTCATTTTTTATGTACTTGATGATGATGATATTGACTACTACCTCCGTTTCATTTTATATGATGTTTTAGTTGAATACGCGGGAATTAAGAAAACATAGTTATAATCAAAATCTCATTTAATAATTAATTAAAATATAATTCAACCAATTATGTAAAAGACTATGGAATTTAAAAGGTCAATGATATCAGTTTATATTAAAACCTGCATAGAAATTAGTAAAACATCTTATAAATTGAAACAAAGAAAAATCTCTTAAACATCTTATATTATGAAACGGAGGGAGTATAGATTTGGTTGAATAATTAAAATTCTGTTGAAATTATTATAGTCATTATGGTTGTTTATATCATAAAAATATTCATTATGCAAAATGATAAAGTGACACTTGTATTTGGAACATATCAACTCTTGGATATGATTTAAATGAATGAATAAATTAGATTTAAATGAATAGTAAGATGTGCATTTACTTGGTCTCAAGAATCTTAGGTATGATGAGTTTACTTTTCCTAGCGTTCTCAAAATCACGCGCAACCAAAAAATATCATAAATGTCATTACAATTCCAATAGTCATAATTAACATGTCATTCAAGAGCCAAAGAGAGGACAAATGACTACACAACACCTAAAAGCCAACACCACAACACAACATGATATTATCAAGGCTATGAATCTGTAAGACTTGAAGCAATACATATAGATTCTAGTTGAATATTTCATATAATATTGAGATTGTGTTTTGTCTTATGAGCCTACATGCACGAGCAACATCAAATTGTAGGATCAGACTTACAAGTGTTCAGTGCATGGGATGGATATGGAGATTTACCTCAGCATCTACACATCGGTGATAAGTTTTGCTTCTTCATAGCAGCATCTCTTACTTTTTTTTTTTTTTTTTTTTTGAAATTTAGCATCTCTTACTTAAGAAGTTACAACCATGAATAGACTGCCAACTGAAATTTCCACCATTTTTGGCTTCAAAATAGCTTGTGTATATTCATCAAAAGTTGTACGAGTCAAATGTAGTGAAACCAAAACAATTTGTAAATATCAAAGTCTAACCAACATTGGAAACAATGAAGTATTCTGCCAACCTATAATTTTATTTTGTTATTTATTCGTTGTGATTTCTAGTCTTAAAAATCATTAAATTAGAAAACAGGCTGTAGGAGATTCTTATATACAAAATATCAAAAAGACACAATAATCTTGACATTAACCAGAAAATTGACTATTTCACACCCCGAGTATGGAGATATGTTTGATTTATGCAATAACTATATTATTATGCTAAAATATACCCCCAACAATTTAAAACTTACTACATCTATTTTAAATGTGCATATTCATATTTCATCATAGTTAAATGATGACGACGTGGATGACATTGCTACGTGTCAAATACGAACGGCTATTTCATATCCCATATACAGAGTGATGATCGATTTAAACTTGAAATATGATATATATCCCTACTAAAGATAGATTTTCAAATTTACTATCAAGATATTTCCTTAAATCAAAATTTCAACTTTAAAGCTGTTCTGCTATGGACAATTAGCGATTTTCCAGCGTATGGTAAATTGTCTGGATGGACTAGGCATGGAAAATTATCTTGTCCAATTTGTATGATATTTCCTTAAATCAAAATTTCAACCTTAAAGTTGTTCTGCTATGGACGATTAGCGATTTTCCAGCGTATGGTATGTTGTCTGGATGGACTACGCATGGAAAATTATCTTGTCCAATTTGTATGTGTGATACAAATGCTTTTCAGTTGCCGTCTGGTAGGAAGCTTTGTTGGTTCGACTGCCATAGATGTTTTTGCCTACCGAACATCCTTTGCCGAAAAATAAAGTCAATTTCATAAAAGGAATAACCGCAGTAAACGACTACCCACCAGAATCGTTGAGTGGAGAAGAAGTTTTGCGGTACGTACGAAATGCCAAGGTACCTAAAACTTCTGATTGTGGTGGAAATGGACATAAAACAAAACCGGACGGATATGGAGTTTGGTATAACTGACATAAAGAAAAAAAATTTGGGAGCTACCGTATTGGATTCATTTGAATCTACGACATTGTCTTGACTTGATGCATATCGAGAATTTTTTTTTCGATAACATCATTACACTATTATGAATATTAAAGACAAATCAAAAGATAACATCAAATCAAGAATAGATGTTGCAAGATATTGCGCTCGAAATGAATTGCATGTCGATGCTTGGGGGAACGCGCCATTTCCGATTTGGAGATTGACTGCGAAAGCAAAAGATGCGTTACTACATTGGGTGAAGAATGAAATGAAATTCCCAGATGGCTATGTTGCAGATTTAGCTAGTACAACAGACATCAATAACGGAAAGTTCTCAAGAATGAAAAGCCATGACTGTCACGTCTTTATGGAGAGATTACTTCCGTTCGTATTTGCAGAACTTCTCCCTCGTACCGTGCACCAAGCAATATCAGGTACATCTTTATACAATTCATGTTTATGTTGATATTGTTAAACCTTATATAAATAACTAATTAAAACAAATATTCGTAGGAATTGGAGCATTCTTTCGGGACCTTAGCAGTAGTACATTGGATACAAGCCGCGTCCAACTTCTAAAGTCGAACATTGTGATGATTTTGTGTAATTTAGAAAAAATCTTTCCGCCTTCCTTCTTTGATGTGATGGAGCATCTTCCAATCCACTTGCCTTACGAAGCAGAGCTTGGAGGTCCTGTGCAATATCGGTAGATGTATCCGTTCGAAAGGTTTTTTAAACATTTGAAAGGAAAAGCGAAGAACAAAAGATATCCAGCGGGATCAATTGTTCAATCGTATATGAATGATGAGATATCTTACTTTTCACAATACTACTTTGGATCACATATTCCTACATCTATAAGAAGAAGGTAAATTAACGTGATCATATAGAAATATCTTTGTTATTTAATATATATATATATGTTTTATGTTTGTTTTTAATGTTAAATAACAAATTTTCCAATACAAGTCGGTATAACGAAGGTGAAGCACCAAAATATCCAATTGACGTACCAGATATATTCACGGCTGTAGGTCGGCCAAGTGGGAAATGTGAAGAATTCTGGTTAGGCGCCGACGATTATCATCGTGCACATTCATATATTCTACGAAATTGTGAATACTTTCGGCCCTATGAGAAGTTAGTCAAACTACATATTACGTAATATACTCTAATTTTATTACTATAGCAATTTATTCAACCTTATGTTTTTTTGAATTAGTCATAGATTTTTGGAAACGAAAATCTGAGATGAAGACCCTGGCCTAACAGATGAGGAGGTGATGGCAAAAAGAGATGCAAATTTATGTTCATAGATCCGCCAATACGTATGTACACTGTTAAGCTGTAAATTTGTCAATTGTAATTTGTCAGTTCTTAATTAACACATATTTTGTATTTCTAGGTACATTGCACTAAGGATGAACAATATTTTCCACCTTGGGTTTTTAATATTGTTGAAAGCCCTGAAAATCAAGTTCGAACTTGGCCCATGTATTACACGAGAGGGTATTTGTTTCACACGGAAAATCATTGAGAGAGGAAAAAAACTATGAGTTATGGGGTAGTTGTCCGAGGCGAAAAATATTCTGACGCAACTAAAGAAGACGATTTTCATGGCAAAGTGCAAAAGAACATGGAGTTCCAATACCCTGGAATTTTTCAGTTAAGAGTAACACTTTTTATTGTAAATGGTTCGACCCTACGATCGAAAAAGGCACCCGCAGAAGCAAGGGAGGTATTGTGGATGTGTTGGTTAAAGGCGCCGATATCAAAACAATATTAATGAACCTTTTATTTTAGGTATGAATTGTTCATTTATTAAATCTTCTAGATTTATTGACATATATGGTTTCAAGATATTTTGAAAGACCTTATCTAAATAGTATACTAATGGCAGGGTCTCAAGCCGATCAAGTTTGTTATCTTCCATATCCAGCTACTAAGCGTCTTCTGAGACCATGGCTTACAGTACTACAAGTTAATCCGAGGAATCGTGTACAAGGCAAATTTCGTACCAAAGACTTGGTTATTTTGCAACAAACAAGCGATGATACTGTGACGGAAATGGTAGACGAAATTGACGTCCCTACCTTGGTGGAAGGAAACAACCCAATACAAACAATTGATTTTGAAACAGAAGACAGTGAACAAGAAGATGAATTTCTCTGTAATTTATCGTCTTCAGAGGAAGATACCGATGAAGATCGTAATGGTGACCAAGATGATGATGATTTTGAATAATTTGATTGCAATTTATATTATCATTAATCTATAATGTGTTTTAAAGAAAAAATTGCACTTAATAAAATTAATATTGTCCATATTAATATTCAGCTTCAAATATATATATATAGTGATAGATCTCAACACTTGACGAATAGCACAAACTATCCTAGTGGCAAAGCAATGGCAATGATGTTTCACAGGTCATGTGTTCAAACCTCACCATTTACATATAAAAAGGTTTACAGTTTATTATATTTGCCATAACAGTTTAATAAAATTAAAACGAGAAAGAAACATATATATCACTTTGCCATGGTGGCATTGCACAATACATTCGACAAATGAGACCCGGGTTCGACCTCCTCCGATGGCATTATTTTTTCACTGTTTTTGAAGACAGGTTTGCGACGCCATTGTGACGCTACACCTAACTTTGCGACGGAATTGTAACGCATTTCTAACTTATTTTAGTAAAAAAAAGCGTCGCAAAGCAGTCACAAATTTGCGACGCCTATGTAACGAATTTGTGACGCTACACCTAACTTTGCGACAGAATTCTAACGCATTTGTTACTTATTTAGTATTCCAAAGTTATTAACATAGTATTTAAGGTTAATGGATCTATTTTTCGAAAGGAAACTAATAGAAATGACTATATACAGTGCATTTAGCACTTACACATTTGAAAATTACAAATTTCTTAATATTTGGCCCAAATCATAAAATGTTTCCACAAATGTATGTGATTACACATTATAAACTATGAAAATGGAATATTTTTTCCAAAATCAAAATATTTAGTTGAAATAACTCTTTTTATTAAACAATACAAGACAAATATATCGAGTGTAGTTTAGTAAGGTGTATGTCATACAATTTAGCCTTAAAAAGTTTAGGGTTTAGGGTATAGAGAGGTGACAAAAAGAAAGCGTCGCAAAGCAGTCACAAATTTGCGATGCCTGTGTAACGAATTTGTAACGCGCCGTCAAAATGTGTGACGATTTTGCAACTCCCATTTTTATTTGGTCATAATTATGAACCTATTCAAGTAGAAGAATGTATATATTGGAAGTTCCACTTTTCTATATCACGAATTACGTTGTAATTAACAGTCACATCTATAAAAATTCAAAATTTTTGAATTTCAATTTAAACCCCAAACATTAACATAAAGTCCATGAAATTGTAAAAGTGTGTATAAGAATTAGTGTTATTTTTAAAGAAAATTAATTGAACAGCTTAATTGAAAGAGATTTTTTGATAGAATGGCATATGAAGGTAAGATTGGACATCATATTGGCATACAATTTGCCTCACAAGTTTTAGGGTATAGGGTTTTGTGTTGTAACCCATATATTCGCGACAAAGTCGTTATAGAATTGTGACGCTTTAGTGACGGATATCATGTTTTGGGTTTAAAAACTGGTTGGGCCACAAGCGATGAATCATTGGGCTTAACTTGGCCCATGTGTTTTGTGACGGGATTGTCACGAATTTGTGACGCCCATCGAAACAAATACCCAAAACGCGTAACCCTAATTCATTTCACACGTGACCTAATTTTTTTCATTCTCTCTCAGCGAAAAGGCGATTTGCGCCGTTCTCTTCCGATCGATTCGATCTTCTCCGATCTTTCAGTTCCTTCTATTCTCTCCTTCTTCTCTGTCTCTCGGTTCGATCTTCTCCGTTTATTCAGTTCCTTCTATTCTCTCTTTCTTCTCTGTCTCTCGGTTCGATCTTTCAATCGATTCCCCCTTTCTCTCGGTTCGTTTCTTTAGTCGAAGTCCTCGAAAGAGATGCCTCAGAAATCGAAAGCTAAAGTAGGTGGTAAGGCTCCTGCCGCTACCAAGCCTAGTGTCGTCGGGAAGGCTACTGTCGCGGCGAACACAAGAGGCGGTAAATCAACCGCCGGTGGTCGCGGAAGACAAAACGTCAGAGGTGGTGGTGTTCGTGTTCGAGAAGGTCTATCTAAACTTGGTGGACGCGGTGGTTGACCGAAGGATGTACCCGGTACAGCAGCTAACACCACTCGCGGTGTCCCTTCGACTGGACGCCGTCGTGTTGTTGAAGGTGGAGGAAGTCCAAGCATCCCTGGGGTTACAAGCGTTGGCTCTGGTGGAGGGAGTCAAACCGTCGATGCAGGCTTCACAGACCCTCCATCTGGTGGAGGAATTGCAGTAGTCCCTGGCCTCACAAGTACTGACTCTGGTGGATCCTCCATCAGGTCTGATAGGTTTAGGACACTGGTTCGTGAACTCCAGCCTCAAACTGCTGTAAGTTCTTTAGGCGGACGAAATTTTGAAATTGAAGGTCCAAGCGCTCAACGTTGAACCTTATCGGCGTCCTCTGAACGCACCGCTTCCGGTTTTGTTTCCAGAACAAATCTTCCGGCTCATTCTCCTCCAGCAAGACAACATCCTTCTGGTCATCAAAGGCAATCCCTGAACCTCAACGAGCTGCCTGTTTCTCATGTGGAAGTTCCGGTGCACCGCCAAGGAAACTTTCGAGCAGTTGACATGGTCGAAGAAGAACAAGATGAAGAAGAAGAACAACAACAACAAGAAGAAGAAGACTACTACGCTGAATTTGCCGAGCAAGACCCTCCATCGGAGGAAGAGGACGAGGTTGATGCTATGTTCGTTGATGCTCAGGTTTTGGATGACAACGAGAATGATGCTCCCCAGCAGGATGTACAGTATGCCCAGAACTTGGAGTACCTCTTGGGACTGTCTGGGTGTGAAAACTTACTTCGTTTGTCTCCGATTCCAATCCCAAACACCCAGACCATATGGTAACACTTTTTCTCAACTCAATCTTCTCAATTATAACACTTATGTTTGTGAGCTATACATATGTATATGTCCATATTAGGATGTGTTATGACATGGAGTGTGTGTTAGATAGGGTTTAGAGGCTTTTACAATTGATTTAAGTAATATATACATTGCTTTATTATGATTCCTTTTGGTAGACAGTAAACTGATTTTGTTAAATTGTTATGTTTTCATCCTCTGTTTTAGGTTTGATAGGGACAACGGTGTGTTGGCTAAGGTGATTTGCAACATTATGAGGCGGAAGTTCGATGGACCGTGGTATAACTGCCCCTGTTGAAGCACGAGAACTCATGTTCGAAACTTTTGCGGTAATGTTTTTTAGATTAATGCTTTGTTTGTAATCAAGTTTCTTACTCATTATACCATACTAACAACTTTGTTTAATGTAGGGGAAGTACAACTGGGGAATTGGCATTACTTCACTTGTCAGGGACAATTTCTTTGCGATCGAATCGAGAAGAATGCGAGGAATCGTTGGCCAGGCTAGACGCGGCACCGGCAGGCCCACATGGATCAAAGAGATTCTCTGGGATGAAATGCAACTGTTTTGGGCAACTCCTGAGGCGCAGAATAATAGTGAGACGGCTTCCAACTGCCGCAGATCCACTCGTGGAGGTCTAGGAATCGCAAAGCACAATTCTGGACAGAAATCCTTCTTGCGACGTCAACAAGAAATGGTGAGTGATATCTTTGTGCTCTTACTTTAGCATTTTTCAAATGTTTAACATGATTCCTTTCTTTTGCAGGAACTGGAGTTAGGTCGACCTGTCTCATGGGGAAATGTTTTTCTGCGTACACACACGAACAAAGATGGAACATTTGTCGACTGCAAATCGAAACAAGTTGCAGAGGCTTATGAGAAGGAGCTTGCAGAAGCTGTGTCTGACGCAGATGCCTCTGGCATTTCAGAGCTTTCAACTCAGAGGACCCTATCCATTTACCAAAAGAATAAAATATTCCTCAAGGTATTTTTCTTTCTCAATGCTTAATTACTTTTACCTTATGTGTTAATCAATTTGGTTGCTTGACTAGTGAATTGCTAAGGAATAACATCTACTTCTTTGGCTTCTGCATCAGTGTACAGTCACTGATCACAAGGGCAGTGCTTTTGGACTTGGGGAACTGCCTCAGCTGCAAGGGAAAAGAAAGAGGCAAGAGTCCTATGCAAGCTCCTCTACGCCTGATCTCTCTGACATGCAAGAGAAGCTAGATGCAGCTCAGCGTCAGCTTTAGGCTCAGGAAGCTGCTAATGCTCGGCGGGATGAGGAACAACGCAAGCGTGATGAAGAGCAACGCATGCGTGATGAGGAGCACCGCAAAGGTCAAGAGCAGCTCGCTGAAATGACGAAGCTCCTTACATACCTCAAGAAGTCTGATTCCCGCATTGCAACTTTTATGGATGAAGAACATGCATCCACCGAAGACCCACTTGCAGCCACTCCAACAACTGCTCCTACTTAACCTCCTTCTAAACCCTAAGTGCTTCTACTCTAAGAACTTGTTAATTTTTTGTATCTATGGTAGTATTTTTGCAACTAAGCTTCTATAACTTAAACTTATTACGGTTCGGTTCTATTAATGTTTTCACAATGATTTCAATGTTTAAACTTTTGCATTTCCGTCACAGATTTGCGACGTTTGCGACGTATTTGCTACGATTTTGCTACGACGGTATACAAGCGTCGCAAACTCGTCACAAATTTGCGACGTTAAATACGTTGTCATATTGTCGTCACAAATTTGTGACGCTTTTGCGACGCTTTAAATTTGCGACGATACCTTTGCGACGCCTTAATTTTGTCGCACAGTCGTCGCAAATTCGAGTTTTCCGACGGATTTGCGACGCTTTTGGGCGTAGCAAATCTTGTGTTTTCTTGTAGTGTCCATTTTTTAAATCAAAAATATTATTATCTAAACTGTTAATTGAAAACTTACATTTTAAGTGACAAAAAATATCTAACATCTATAACAAGTTTGTTATGGAAAAGATAGAGTAAAAGGAAATTTACAATTACTATTAGAATAAGGAAATAGTAGTTTTCTATATTATATTTAAATTGTTAATTGAAAATTCTATTTTAAATGAAAAAAAATATCTAACATCAATAACAAGTTGGTTATGGAAAAGATAGGCTAAAACTAAATTTAGCATTACTATTAGAATTAATAAATAGTAGTTTACTATATTCTATTAGGATTGGAAATAGCAATGTTGTGTTATATATACTTTGATGATTTGTGATGAAAGACATGAGTTTTACAATTTAGTTTTGAGTTATTTTCTAAACCTAATAAAGAGAGTTATAATTTATTTTATATAGAGAGTGATTCTTTAGATCAAGGCTTGAAAAACTTTATATGAAAAATATCATGTGTATATTGTCCATCTCAAAGTATTTTTATTAGTGGATGTTCTTTATATTAAGCATTTCTTTTATTTATTATTTTTATTCGTTTCTTTATTAGTCCATGCTCATTAATACTTTTTTTTTGGATTTGCATGATATATTCGTCTTACATATTAAACATGGTACCTGGTATATTGTTTGTTTGTCTTATGTTTGTATTGTTTTAATGATGTTTATAGTTTCTAACGATAGTTTTGTTGCTATTTTTTTTTCTTATTTACAATTTGCCGTATCGAATTCTTTGTTCGTATGTTAGTCTTCATATTCTTATCGATGATTTTTTTCTAATTTTCTCTATAAGCTCTTAAAGGCGTTCACATAAGCATTAAATCAACCAATAGTGTCGTGACACCTATTTTTAATAGGAAACTAAGAGATAAATTTCGATTTTTCATAAACCTATTGCTTTTAGGTATTATTATAGATTGTGAAAAATTCTAAAAAAATTAAGGTAGTAGTAGTAATGATGTTAATCTAAAAATATCTTTATATTTTCCTATAAAGATATGTATTTAAAAATTAATATAAAATCTATTTTTAGCGAAATAGAAGTTAATATATATATACTAAATTAATAAGTATTAATTTTAAGGTAGTACTTTGATTTTATAGTCAAACTAAATTAATCTTTAACTTCTATTTACTATGTTATAAATAAACCAATAATAATGTGGCACGTCAATATTTATTAATTACGTTATTTTGTTTTTGTTGAAAATATGAAACTTTCTTTTTTTAAATAACAAAAAATCATCTATTTCCTTATGCAAATAGGAATTTTTAAAAGTTGAATCTATAAGCTCTTAGCAGTCCACGTAAGCATTAAATCCATTAGTGTCGTGCCACGTCAATATTTATGAATTAAAGTTATTATTTTTTTTATAATGGAAAAATTTATATTTTCTGAATGAAAAAAAAATCTATTTCCTGAAGCAAATAGGAAATTTTAAGAATATTGTTTAAAAATTGTTCCTAAATTTCAAGGCATAAGCTCCGAAAGCTCTCCATGTAAGATTTAAATCAATTAGTTAAAAATTGGCAAATCACAATATACGTAATTATTTTTTCTAAATGACAAGAAGTCAAATTTTCTTTATATACAATTGGAAAATAGTTATAAAGGTGATGAGCTATTTACTTTCCTTTTTTTTTAACTTTTTTTTTTAATTGTTGGTTTTTTCCTATTTTCTTCTTTTCCACTTAAGAATTTTTTTTATAATAAAAAGTTAAAATAATACATCGAAGATAAAAATTTAGAGACAGGTGGAAACATTAATTTTTACTTAATTGTTTAGAAAATTACTAGCATATATTCACATTTAATTTGTTTAGTTTTTCTCGATAACGTGAAAGGATAAAAAAAATCAATTCATTTGGTGCTTAGACCAAAACCGTCTATTATAAGTCTGAATTTTACAATAAAATGTTATGTAAAAATAATAACATCTACAATTTTGTTTGGTATAGGTGACTATGGTATTTCTTTGAAATACGGTAAGTAAATTACATTTTCAAATAATAGAATTAAATTCCTTAAAAAATGGCAAATTGTTAAAAATAAATAATGCTATGCATGTTTAATATAATCTAATATGTTTTTCAAATAAATTTGCCAAAAAAACATTACACTATCCAAAAGGAGAATACATATAAACCACTGGTACACTTTTACGAACTCATGTTCGAAATTCAATTTCGTAAACATCTAGGTTTCAATCATCATATTAGCAAAATTTTACTACAAATGAGTAAAATTGTTAACTAATGAAAAAGTATAACTAAATAAAGTGGACCACAATATATTTAATGAAGCAGTCACCAAAGATTAATCTTCATGTGGTTTGTTTGATGATAACTTTAGTTCCTTCACCTTTTGAGGTTTCTTTCATACAATGTTTGGCAATAAAACACTATTTATAACATCAAAAAATAAAAATAAGAAAAACAAATTAAGTAATGTTAATAGTAATTAATATATTCTAGAAAATAAAAAGTATAATTATTTAAGCTAATAAAATGATAATCATATTAACTATCAAGTAATTGTTATGTCAAATATATCTATTTATTTATTTTAATGGATTTGACTATTCATATAATAAATAAAAATGACTAAATAATATTTTAAAAATGGTTAAGGAATATATGTATATGAAAAAATAGTCAAACTATGTTATAATATCCATATTTATAAATCTTATAGGGATCAATGGATTAAAAAAATTATTAGTACTAAAAATATATATATTTTGTTATGGTTATTAAAATAATATTGAAAATTTGAGAGTTCGGCATTGAACATGATAATTATTTGAATATAATTTAAGACTCACCGTCAAAGAGATATGAGAAATACAAAAGTGAAAGAGTGGAAACAAATAAACTAAAGGATGTGCAAAAAAGCATTTATGTACATTATGAGATTTTTTAGTTATTAGATTACCATAATTTTTTATCTGATTTCGTTGCCAAATAATCATACAATTTTCTTTTAGAAGATTATATATCCAAAAATTGAATATTTATTATCTTAGAAGTGGAAAAATGTGTTTTGATTGTAACAAACATGTTAATTTTGTAAGGATGATCTCTAATGATGGATGTGGATGGTTAAAGCTTAGAGGTAGCCGGAAAACCCGAATGAAGAGAACACAAAACACACTCCATGGAGCTTAAAAGCTGTTGAGCCAATGTTGAAGTGTAGTAAATGTTTTTGAGATTTCCAAATGTCGTATTCGGTATAAAATTTATTATAGTTCAGAAGTTTGAGCAGGCTTTGGCTATGCTAAAAGTCATCGAAGAAGCTTGGTTTTATACTCATGTTCTGCATACCATTCCTTGGCATTAAGTATTGCACTTATTATAACTTCAATTGCTAGGGAACTCTAGTTATTTAAAACAACATTGTTAAGCCAAAAATACATATTTGATAGAAGTAACTCTAAACATTTGTTATGTTTTTCTATCGGTTAATAGGATTGATCCTTTGTGTTCTCCCTCGCAGGAATTTTAAACGAAATCAAGTATATATAATAAAACAAAGTGAAGCTTAGGTCAAGCCTAGTAAAGAGAGCATGCATTTAACGGCAAGGACATGAGAAACAAAGCCAAGACATCCATAAATAAAAAAATTTCAAACAAAAAAATAAAACGCAGAAACGTTTAGAGATACATTAAGTTCACAATATCATCAAATCCAATAACGTCCCAATCTTTGGTAAGATAGCGGTTTGATGTTTCTATGATTTCAACTTTTCTCATATGATTTTTTTCTATTTTGTAAAGAAAAACGTAGAAAAGATTTGTATCTTGGGGTTCATAGAAAACCTCTCCCGTTGGAGCATAAGTTGTATTTTGAGGTACCAAGATAATCTCCCCGTTTCTAGTTGTACCTTGTACCCTCAAATTGGACTGGACATCAATCGGAAAATTTTCGATCACCAGATCAAAAGGAAACATCTCTCCTGCCGATTTGTGGATCCTGCTGATGTCTCTTCGTCTTCTTGCTCTTACTAGCTTCGATCTTCTCTTCATTCTTTTCGCTCTTTGGGAGATGACGCCTAGGTCAAAAGAAAAAACCATAGTGTCACACAATATTTTCTGATCCAAAACTCAAAACTTTGGGTAGTAACAACTAACAAAGCCCTATAATCGTGTTCCTTAATCATATCGAAACGGAAGGTTTCCTACATTGTTTTTTTTTTCTAAAGATACTAACAAATTTTCCTCTTAACCAATTTTAAATAATTAAAAATAAAGTGTTATAATTTAAAAAAAAATAGAAAAACTATAAAAACACATACAATACTCCTTGTAAATACTGAGATATGTTTTATTTGAAAAATTAATGCGAAAAAATCATTCTTAACTTTGTTTTACGTTTTTGAGAGTTCACCTTCTCCTATACGAGTCTAAAATATGTTCGTTTTGTCTTTTGTTCTATTTCTACCAAATCTAGAACTTGTGTTCTCTGTATATTGCAAGGAAAACCGTAGAAAATACTTGTATCTTGAGGATCATAGAAAATCTTACCTGTAGTATAAGTTGTATTTTTAGGTATCAAGATAATCTTCCCATTCTAGTTGTACCTTGTACCCTCAAACTGATGTTATTGACTATTTGCATTTTGCTATATTCATTTGAGAAGGATGCAACACGAGAGTCTTACGCCGCCACCAATTTTTTCTTCTCTGTATCTTCAAGATTGCGATGGCGTAAAATAGCTACCCTACCACCATATTTTATAAGGTCAACACGAGGCCAAAATGCATCTTCCAAGACTTGTAGCATTCTGAATTCTTCAGAACTAATATCGAAACTCACAAGCACAAGATACATCAAACGAACCCAAGGGAGGTAATGCATACGACCATTGATAGTCAATCCTTGTGTTAAAGCATTGACTATCAATGGGCGTATGCGTTACCTCACTTGCGTTTATGTGCTCGATTTTGTGCTTCTGAGTTTCGTTATTAGTTCTGAGGAAATCATTATGGTCCAAGTACCTGAATTCATATAGGATTTTACAATAGTAGGAAAGTAATATCATTGTTGAGGATATTACTTTCTTATTATTATCTTTTACATTCATATATATATATATCAACGTTTAACTAATTTAAAAATTAACATGTCCAAATATATATTAAATTTATCCATAAAAAAAATCACGCATACCGTGAGTATAAAACCTAGTGGCACTATAAAATCTCTTTAAAGTAAAGAAACCGTTTCCAAAGTTCCAAATCAAGAACCGTTTTTATTCTTTCTCATTTTTTAAATTTTTTAATTCTGATAGCTCCATGCAGAGCTCACCGTTAATGATGGTGTAATAGAATAAGATCCAGTTTCAAGTAACATTGTAAAAGTATTTTATTTAAAATTGTAAAATTTCAATTTCAGTTAACATGGTGGATCAAGCTTGGTTTTATACTCTTGTTCTCCATACTATTCCTTGCCATTAAGTATTGCTCTTGTTATAACTTCAATAGGGAACTCTTGTTATAAAACAACATTGTTAAGCCGAAAGTACATATATGATAGGATTGATCCTTTGTGTTCTCCCTCGCATGAGGTTTAACGGCGAAATCAAATATAATAAAACAAAGTGAAGCTTAGGTCAAGCCTAGTAAAGAGAGCATGTATTTAACTGCAGGGACATGAGAAACAAAGCCAAGACATCCATACATAAAAAAATTTCAAACAAAAAAATAAAACGCAGAAACGTTTAGAGATACATTAAGTTCACAATATCATCAAATCTAATAACGTCCCAATATTTGGTAAGATAGCGGTTTGATGTTTCTATGATTTCAACTTTTCTCATATGATTTTTTTCTATATTGTAAAAAAAAACGTAGAAAAGATTTGTATCTTGGGGTTCATAGAAAACCTCTCCCGTTGGATTATAAGTTGTATTTTGTGGTACCAAGATAATCTCCCCGTTTCTAGTTGTACCTTGTACCCTCAAATTGAACTGACTATAGTTGTACCTTGTACCCTCAAAATTTTCGAGTCACCGGGTAATCTGGTCGGACCATGGGTCACTTAATTTTTTTTTATATATTATTCTAAATACATAAGGATTAAGCATATATTAAAAAATATAACATACCAAAATATTTTGTTGTTGTTGTTGTTGTCAATATACACTCTTTTATGTTACAAATTCAGAAATAGTTATTTTGTTTTATTTTTCGAAATTTTGAAAACAAACGAATTTTTTTCTATATACAGTTAAATTTCTACCAATATATATAAAAAATTCGTTTGTTTTCAAAATTTTGAAAAACAAAACAAAATAATTATTTCTTAATTTGTAACATAAAAGAGTGTATGTTGACAACAACAACAACAACATATTAATTTAATATGTTATAATTTTTAATATATTCTCAATGCTTATGTATTATAATAATATATATAAATAAAATAAATTAAGTGACCCACGGTCCGACCGGATGACTCGGTGACCCAAAGATTTTCCGGTTTGATGTCTGGTTCGGATTTCAAAACATTGCTCGGGACTCATTGTTGGCATACGGATTATGATCCGCTAGAAAATACATTCACGACACCAAGAATCAAGGAAAAATGGTTGTGACTAAGGACATCTCCAGTGTATTACATCGTTTTAGTGTAAAAAATGGTATAACACCAAAATGGGGTCAAGGTTTACTCCAGTGTATTATATCATTCTTACACTAAAAAAAGAATATTCTAAATATATTCTTTTCAATGTCTTTGTTAATTATTAATAGTAAATCATATTTTAAAAGTTTGCAAATTGATCCTTTCTATTTTATCTTTATTATATTTCCATAAAAAATAAATTATATACATTAAACATTTTTATTATATTAAAAAAAATACATTACACCATATAAAATAACAAAACATAATAAGTTTTTGTTTATTCATCACCAGTTGAATATGTTTCCCTTATACCGGAAGATATGCTCCTTCAAAGATGTTAACGTCTCGTTGCATCGTGTGATACAAGCCCTAAGGCGATTCATTTTAGGAGATAATTTTATCCCTAAAATGCATTAAGGTATACAATTTTTGAAGATTTTTGGTAATTTTATGATTTTTTTAAAGGTTTTCAGTAATAGTAATATTAGACATTAAATTAAAATTTCATATAGTTTGAAACTGAAATTGAAAATATAATTTATTTTTCAAACTACAAAATCGTTATTATTTTTGAAAAACTAGATGTTTTGGAAATTTTCTGTTTAAAAAAACTCAAATTTTGCTTTATTTCCATTTAAAATCTCGGTACTAAATTACTAGAAAAATAAAAGGAATACAGTAGATAATAAATAAAAAAGATAGTGGACGTTATCCACCACTAGGTTGAGGGTGTTAGATGAGTATAGTTTTGAAACTTTATGTACTAAAATGATCAAATTAATTAGTTGAAATATATAAAACTAGTGTATGTAACAAAAAAGTGTAGGTATTCAAACATTTATCGGAATTTAGTTTGGATATTTTATGGATCAAAACACAAAATATTCTAAAATTTAATTTAGTCCGCAACCACTATGTGTGGAGAAAAGTAATCCAAGCTTTTACAAAATTAAAATTCTATATAATATTCTTGAAATGAATTTAATATATGAAAAGGACTAAAATACGCTTTTTGAAAATTTTATATTATAAAATAGCATGAAACATATATAAGTTATATATTTAAAGGATTCCTATATCCATACCCTAAATGTTTACTATTTGGATTCGACATATTTTGACACCCATATATCCTAATTCTAGAACAAATATTTTGGATAATAGTTTCATCCCTAAGAACGAAAACTTTTAAACTAATTCAATTTTGGATAATAGTTTCATCCATATAAATTTTACACTACTTTTTCAACGCATTTAAAAAACAAAAGAAAGAAGTGAGCACCATACATGTAATCTGCATCTGAAAGAGGGGTATACGATTTTGGGCTTTGTCCACTCAATTTGTTAAAGCTAAGATCCCTACACAACAAGCCTCACAATATCAGTTCGAGTTCTGATTTTTCACCCTCGAGAAATAGATTAGAATAACGATTTAATCAGGTCAACAAACAACAAGTAGAAATGAAAGCCAATTAAAATTGTGACGAAACCATTACCAAATACGTTTAGACTTAGGCTCAAACTTCACAATGTCCTCATCCTATCATACTATGAAACTGAAAGAGGAAAACGTGAAATAAGATACCAATAGAACGATTGTGGAAGGCATCATATCAAACCATGAGAGTGAGAGAAAAAAACATGAAAGAAAGATACCAATAGAACAATTGTGGAATCCGTAAAAGTTGACTGGTTGTTGACGGCTGTGTCGCTTGAGGGAGAGATAATTTAGGGTTTTTGTCTTAAATAGATGATTTAGGTTTTATATGTAGGTTAAACTGAATGATGCATGAACCTAAGGATAAGGATGAAAAAAAACCAGAAAAAAACTATGCATGAACCTAAGGCTGGAATTCGATATTCTATTTTCTTATCTTTACATTGGTTAGAATTTTTGTTAGTTGTTAATTGTATATGTGTAACCTTTATTTATGAAATATTTATGAAATATTTAAAGATAAATAGTGTTTAATTTATGGATTAAAAACAAAGCATAGGAGGAGCCATATGATCTATAATGCATGCATGGAGAGAGATGAAAGGTTCGAATTGAGGAGGCTTTGTTCATTTTAAAGTTGGCATTTGAAATTATTGTGTTATCCTTCACGAATTTTGAAACGATCCGACCCGTTTTTTTTTTTTTTAACAAATAACCCTTGGTCTCGGACTAGCATTCTCATAAATGCTATCCTCAACAACCAAGCAAACTTGCACATACAACCAGCGGATAACTTAACCAATTAAACCACGCAATGACTTCCATTAAAATAACTAATCCGGTTCAACGACAAATTCCAATCAAAAGGTTCCACAAAACCAGCAACCTAACAGCCATTCTAAAACGATAAAAGCAACAACACAAAAATCACACAGCACGACACCGAGACCCTAGATCATCTCCCTCTTCGTTGCCATGATTCCACGATCACAATTTGTCTTTACCTGCATCACATGGAAAAAAGAGATGCGTGAGTATTATCACAAATACCCAGTGAGACGGTCCTCCCATCTACGACTGCGCACTCAGACGCGATGGATCCGCTCAGGCAAACATACATCACACAATCACACAAACACAATCAAACGGCTCAACCACAGCCCAACAGGCTGTCGATCGACACCCCTGTGCACACCTGTCGATCGATACACCCACGGTGCGTGTCGATCGACAGCTCCACAAGACCCTGTCGATCGACACAACCTCTAGGTGTCGATCGACAGCTCTCGTGTTGCCTTGTCGATCGACACACCCAAGTGCTGTCGATCGACAGGCCATCGCAGATTCATGGAAAATCGATCATTATCCTCTCGGATCGATTTCCTCCTCTGTCATGACACGAAACCTGCACGAAAATCACAACCAAACAATCCACATGAAACAAAACGAACAGAAACAACACCAATCATCACAAATCACTCAATTCAACCTACCACCAATCAACCCTAACGAATCCACCGGCCCAGAAGCCATGGTCACGCACTCACCCTAGATTTTCGGATAGAATCTGATAGAATTGAGGTTAGACACGAATCCACGACAATCTCTTCAAGAAACTACTCCAAATCTCTCAAGAAACGAAACCCTAATTCCCAAAAACTCACAGGAAACAGAGAACTCCTCTCAAACTCTGTCTGCTGCATTTTTGGGACTTTGGTTCGCTCAAATGCGGCCAAAAACCCTTAAATACGAAGCCCTAGGGTTTCCCCAAACCAGCCCGGTCCAATTGAACGACTTAAATCGAACCAGAAAACCAACCAATTCGGGCACCTGTCGATCGACATACACTAGGTGTGTCGATCGACAGCCCCTAAGAGCCCTGTCGATCGACAGACACCAAGTGTGTCGATCGACAGCCCCTCCATTTTCCTCAAAAATGGTTCACGGGCGTCACATTTATCGTCGTCATATCCTTATAATTCATATTCCATAGACAAATTATGGTTGATTCATATTCCCATCTTATTGCATGTATTATACAAGAACTAAAAATAAAACTAACGTGAAAATATGGATAAATCACCATTTTTGGTTGATGATTGATTTTTGTTACTCGACTCCAAATCACATTCCTAACGGAATATGTATTTTGGTGTTCATGTAAATATCGTGTGATATGTCACCTCACCATTAATAAAGACATTGCAGATATCAAGCTAAGTTATACGGCCTTGAGTTTGGAAGCCAAACAAGAATCAATTTTGCAGTTACCAATTTTAAGCACGCACATGAGAAACGTCAAAATCATTTCATTTATTCTGAGTGTACTTAGTAACGGCTAGTTGACATTTATATCTCTTAACACTCCCATTAACAAAATACTTCATTTTATAAAATCATGTAATCAATTGTTATCTTCCCTTGTGGAAATGAATAAATACCGTAGTTCAATGATTTTTCCCGGATAAATTAGGTTGCCAAAATATTGTTTTAGAAGAACAAAAGAAAAATGAAAAAATTATGGCAATTTCTATTATTTTTAATTGAGTTTATAAAATATGCCATTTATCCAATTCTTTTTAGAATATGCCATCAATTGGCACTATTCATCAATTTCAATTTTGATTTCAACATAAAAAATAATTATTTTGCCCACACTTTCTCTTCCACATATTTATTTCTCTCTTTTTCTTATCCTCTTTTCTCTTCTTCTTCTCTCTTTCTCTTTTGATCAGAAAAAATGGTGGATGGTGGATGGTGGTGATTGGTTGTCGACGACAACGGTGGTCGACGGTGGACCAGACAGAGACGGTGGACAAGATGATGACGATGGTGGACAAGATAACGACGAAGACGGTGGTCGAAGGACAAGATGGCGACGGACATCATCGGAGACGGTGGTCGGCGATAGACTAGACGGTGGTCGGCGGTGGACCAGATGGTGGTCGGCAGTGGACATCATCAGAGACGGTGGTCGGCGATGGACATGAACGGAGATGGTAGTTGGCGATGGACATCATCGGAGACGGTGGTCGGCGATGGACATCATCGGAGACGGTGGTCGGCGATGGACATCATCGGAGACGGTGGTCGGCGATGGACATCATCGGAGACGGTGGTCGGCGATGGACATCATCGGAGACGGTGGTCGGCGATGGACATCATCGGAGACGGTGGTCAGCGGTGGACTAGACGGTGACCGGAGTTTTAGATGACGACGAAGACAGTGGCCGGACGACAAAATTAAGACGGGCCGGAGGACAAGATTAAGACTGACCGTGGACAATATTATTTTTTGGTTACATAATAACACAAAAAAGAAAATGAAACAAGGGTAACATTGTCTTTTACTAATACCAAATTAAAATTGAAATTGAGATAATGACAGATTTTGTTAGACCATTACACAAATGACACATTTCACAAATTTTTTTGAAACAAATGGCAATTGCCATAATTTTCTAAAAAAAAATCAAGTTTGTGATTTTTTGTTGTAACTAGATTATTTGAAGATATTTTCTTGTCAGAGTGATTTGGAAGGAACACTACTCTGGTTCACATAAAAAGTCATATTTTCTGATTGAAGAAAGTCACACAATCCTCCTTAATCATATCGAAGGAGGAAATTTTCCAAGGCCTATTAAAAATAATAGATGAGTACTCTGCAAGTGTAAAAGATAATCTCTTACACAATCGAGAAGTGGATGCAAATCATACCCATCTATTGACAACATTAAACCTTCTAAGTTATTATTGCACTTTTGATGTGCATAGATATATGCATAACTATCATCAATTTTAAACAAATAATAAGATTAAGATTTGAATGACAATATGCAGCCGAGCTTAGTAAAATAAAGCCAACAAAGGAAAGCTATTAAAAAAGGTGGAAGCCATCAGCTGAGCCAATCTTAGATGATGAAATTTAAGGTATTCTCTCAAGTGGAGCATGTTTAAAGCTTTCTCCACGATGTTGAGCTGCATTGTTCCACGTTAGACCTTTTTAGAAACGTTTTAGTTTGTCTTTATACCACTTCGCCATTTACTTCTTTGACGGTTCCATAATTCTCTCTCTCCAGCTTGCTCCTCTACGTTCTCACGGTGATCCTCACTTCTAACTTTTTCCAAAGAGTGTACTTTGAATATGCTCTATAGTTTCCCTCTTCCACATCTTTTGTTCATTGATTCTGATTTTTTCAAACCTGTCATGTCACTTTTAAAGAAAAAAATCATTAGATTCATGATACTGAAATAATGAAACTTATAATCTGTAACTTTGTAAAAAAGAAGAAGAGAAATAAAAAAAACTAAAAACATACATAGAAGGTAAGTCGTAGACTTTATTTTTATAAATTACCTTTACTATCTCTTAGAAAGGAAGAATATACGAAGATCTTACCTGCAAAAAGAATCAAAATTCACAAACAAACTACAACTTCAAGAGAAGTCACATTTTTAGAGAACTTTACATTATAAGACAAAGCCAAAAATCTATGGGTTACCTGTCTTCGAAGCTACAATAGAGAGACATTCAGACATTCAGACCATTAGTTTACCCATTAGTACAAAAGAAAAACATTGAACATGCATAAAGGAAAGAGGAGCTATAGAGGTAGCACTGAAAAAGATGCCTAATAAGCGTTTCAATATCTATTCCAAAACGATGTAATTTATATACAATCTCCAAACAAGAAGGTCTCGCTGATTGTCAAATACGTCTTGTTCAAAGGATGGGAGTTTATGTGGATGTTAGTGTCAAAGTTCAAATATCATGATAACAATTTAGATACCAAGTACCATACATTTTTGCCCTTTGTCCACCTCTCTTTGTTTCTCCATAAGGCTCTAATACTAGAAAGATAATATTGAGTCAAGATTTAGTTCTATAGATATTGAGACATAGATTAAACTGGTAGTTACGTCCAGTTTAGGTAGGTTGTACATTGTTCTTTCTGACTATCACATACCAATTACATTGCAAGAGTTTGAATACTTGCAAAACACGTGGGTGCTTGGAACTTTCTAGTGCGGCTCTTGATCCCGAATTAATGAGAGACGAAAGAAAGACCAGATCAAGAACATCAATAAGAACCACACTGGAAAGTTCCAAGCACCCAAATGTTTTGCAAGTATACAAATCTCTGGCAAATTTATAGGCATGTGATAGTCAGAGATAAAACGTGCAACCTACGTAAACATAGGTAACTTCTCGTTTAATTCATGTCCCATTATCTACATAATTAAATTTGGTCTCAATTTGAAGTTCAATCTTTTTAGTACTTGAACCTTATGAAGAAACTAAGAGGGAGTCGAAAATTTGTTGTAATCGGTATCTAAATTCCTATAATCATATTTGAGCTTTGACACGAACATCTAAAAAAACTTCCATCTTTTAGACAAGACGAACTTGACAATCAATGAGATCATCATGTTTGGAGACTAAGATTTTACTCCATAAAAATGGTATTGATTTTTGGAAATTTTATGATTTTTTTTTTTGAAGTTTTCAATAATCGTAATTTTAGAAATTCAAATTAAAATTTAATTTAGTTTTAAAATTTAAATTTAAATAATAATTTATTTCCTAACTACAAAATAGTTATTATTTTTGAAAAATAGATGTTTTGGAATTTTCTGTTTAAAAAACTCAAATTTTTCTTTATTTCAATTGAAAATCTCGATATTAATTTACTAGAAAAATACAAGGAATAGATAATAAATAAAAAAGATAATGTAAGTTATCCACCACTAGGTTGAGGGTGTTAGATGATCGAATTAATTAGTGGAAATATATAAAACTAGTGTATGTAACAAAAAACTGTAAGTACTCAAACATTTATCGGAATTTAGTTTGGATATTTTATGGATCAAAACACACAAGATTCTAAAACTTAGTTTAGGCCGCAACCACTATACAAGGAAAAACGTATTCCAAGATTTTACAAAAATTAAAAATTCTATATAATATTATTGAAATGAATTTAATATATTAAAAAGGACTAAAATACGTTTTTTGAAATTTTTATATTATAAAATAGCATGATACATATATAAGTTATATATTTAAAGGATTCAGAATTCCGTACCCTAAAAGTTTACTATTTGGATTCGACATATTTGGACACCCATATATCCTAATTCTAAAACATATAGGAGTTTAGATTTTGGATAGTATATAGTTTCATCCCTAACAACGAAAACTTTAAACTATTTCAATTTTCATCCATTTAAATTTTACACTACTTGTTCAGCGCATTTAACAAAACAAAAGAAAGAAGAGAGAACCATACATGTAATCTTCATCTGAAAGAGCGGTACACGATTTTGGGATTTTTCCACTCAATTTGTTAAAGCTAAGATCTCTGCACAACAAGTCTCACAATATCAGTTCGAGTTCTGATTTTTCACCCTCGATAAATCGATTAGAATAATGATCTAATCAGGTCAACAAACAAGTATAAATGAAACCTAATTGAAATTGTGAAGAAACCATTACCAAATACGTTTAGACTTGGGCTCAAACTTCACAATCTCTTCATCCTATCATACCATGAGAGTGAGAGAAAATACGTGAAAGGTCGATTTTGGAACCAGAAAAAGCTGAGTCGTTGTTGACGGCTGTGTCGTTTGAGGGAGAGATTATTTAGGGTTTTTGCCTTAAATAGATGATTTAGGTTTTATATGTAGGTTAAACTGAAGGATGCATGAACCTAAGGATAAGGATGAAAAAAAAAACAAAAAAAACTATGCATGAACCTAAGGCTGGAATTAGATATATATTTTCAAATTACTACATATGGATGGATTTATAGAATCTATATGTATTTCTTATCTTTATATTGCTATGTATTTCTGTAAGTTTTTAATTGTATATGTGTAAACTTTATTTCACGCAATTTTTTTTTTTTTTGATAACTAGGGTTGATCCGAGTTTTTACCGTCCGACTATATATAGTTTTTAATAGGTGGATTAAAAACAAAACAAAGATGGTAAAGGGAATAAAAAAATATCAAAAGCATAGGAGCCATGATCTCTAGGGAAAAATATTAAAGGTTGGAATTGAGGAGGCTTTGTCCATTTGAAAGTTGGCATTTGAAATTATTGTGTTATCCTTCACGAATTTTGACTAAAACTTTTGGCTAGTTTAGTAAAAATATACTCCCTCCGTTGCATAATACTTGTAGGTTGTTTTACGTAGATTAAGGATTATTGTAATTTGTCTATTTTAACCTCACAAATACATCAAATTAAAATTTAGTTATACAGCATTTGTTTTCACTTTCTCTTTTAATCATTTTAAACGTAATCTCTTAGTATTCTAAAAGATTCAATGCATAATTAGCAGATTTTAAGAAATTAAATATACTCATTTTGACTATGAAAATATAATTGGAGGTAATCGGAAAATTTTCACGTTAATGTCACAACCGAAGAAAAAACTAATGGGGTGACGAAGTTAGAAAAAACTTAATCTTTTTTTGTTTTTGCATCATAACTTGTTGAGATTGAATTCATGCACCACTTTGACATTAGGATCATCAATTTGTTTTTCATCATTCAAGTTTTTCTTTTCTTCTATATGCATATTTTTTCTATTTTGGTGTTCATAACAATGCTCGTCAATGTTTAAATAGTTTAACATTTGGTCTTTATATGTATGAAACGAAAGGTTATTCTTCCACAATGTTTGACTATGTTGGAAATATAAATGTAATCTACTCCAAAATATGAAAAGTTACTTTCGAAATATTCTCAAACGTGAATTTTGTATTAAAACTTAAATTCTTAATTGTTTTAATTTTAATATTTTGTGTCAATTGATTGAGGTTATTTTTGGAATTATGTTACAAAAATTACATTTAAAAAAGAGAATGACAACCAATTTGAAACAAAAAATAAGTCTAGAATGACAACTAATTTGCAACAGAGGGAGTATTGGTTTACGTTTTATTAGAACAATTTCGGCCCAATATATACTCATTTTTTATGTACTCGATGATGATGATATTGACTACTCCATCCGTTTCATTTTATATGATGTTTTGGTTGAATACGCGGGAATTAAGAAAACATAATTAATCAAAATCTCATTTAATAATTAATTAAAAATATAGTTTAACCAATTATGTAAAAGACTACGGAATTTAAAAGGTCAATGATAACAGTTTATATTAAAACCTGCATAGAAATTAGTAAAACATCTTATAAATTGAAACAAAGAAAAATCTCTTAAACATCTTATATTATGAAACGGAGGGCGTATAGATTTGGTTGAATAATTAAAATTCAGTTGAAATTTCTTATAGTCATTACGGTTGTTTATATCATAAAAATATTCATTATGCAAAATGATAAAGTGACACTTGTATTTGGAACATATCAACTCTTGGATATGATTTAAATGAATGAATAAATTAGATTTAAATGAATAATAAGATGTGCATTTACTTGGTCTCAAGAATCTTAGGTATGATGAGTTCACTTTTCCTAGCTTTCTCAAAATCACGCGCAACCAAAAAATATCATAAAACTAGGGATTGCCCACACGTTGCGTGGATTTAAAAATTAACATTTTAAAATTATGCAATAATTTATTGGTTGTTTGTGTATTTAATATTACATAAATTTGATGTTTATCGTGAATAATTATCTAAGTTAGAAGACTAAGTATGTGTAGAAAATTATTGGACATATATAATGTTATATGAGAAAAGAAATAGGTCATTCATCAATAGAAGTTACAACAAATGGAATTTATTTTCTTTGGTACATACCTAACTTTTATGTCTTTATCAACATTCATTACGGTTCCTTAAAAAAATGATTAATTTTTTTGCTCTTGAAATTTTGATCAGAGATTTTGACTTCAAAATAGCTTGTGTATATTCATCAAAAGTTGTACGAGTCAAATGTAGGGAAACCAAAACAATTTGTAAATATCAAAGTCTAACCAACATTGGAAACCATGAAGTATTCTTCCAGCCTATAATTTGATTTTGCTATTTATTCATTGTGATTTCTAGTCTTAAAAATCATTAAAATAGAATTACATATCAAAAGTTCATGTAAAAAAGAGGCTGTAAGAGATTCTTATATTCAAAATATCAAAAGACACAATAATCTTGACATTAACCAGAAAATTGGCTATTTCACACCCCTAGTATGGAGATATGTTTGATTTATGCACTAACTTTATTATTATGCTAAAATATACCCCCAACAAATTAAAACTTACTACATCTATTTTAAATGTGCATATTCATATTTCATCATAGTTAAATTATGACGACGTGGATGGCATTGCTACGTGTCAAACAAGAACGGCTATTTCATATCCCATATACAGAGTGATGATCGATTTAAACTCGAAATATGATACATATCCCTACTAAAGATAGATTTGAAAGAGAGGTTTTTCAAGCATCATGGTAGAACAATAAAAGAGATGTTCTAACACGCAGAACAAAGCGGAAATGGGCTTTTATTGAATTAGAAAGCCTAATTATGAGAGAAATTGAAAGCCCACATAGCATGAAACTTAGGGTTTCATGGTGGTAGATTAAATAAGATTAGACGGTGACAAGAATACTCACGCACCTAGGGTTCTATTGTGAGAGGCACACATGTGTGTGTGGCGTCGTCCACCAGAGAGGAGATCACATAAAAAAAGATCTACCTCTTGGTGTTGAATCCATGTTATAGAAAAGAGTGGTGTTGTATCCATATAGCGATTGTAGGTTGCTTCTTTTTCTAATGGTTGATTCTCGACTAGGTCTCGGGGATGTAGGAAACGAACCTCGTAAAAAAACTCTATGTGTTCTTTATTTTATGCTCATAAACACTAACATATAAATCTAGCCACAAAACCGCTTTTTCAATTGGTATCAGAGAGGAACTCGAGAGTGATTCATTCTTATTTTCGGGTATGATCATGGACTCGGTGTTGGTGGTTGAGATTGAAGAGCATAGTATGAGATTAGGGTTCAATCATGTTTCATGTTAACGAAGAAGAAGCTTGAGTTAATGGTTTCCTCGAGAGAAGACACGAGAAGATTCAGAAGAAGAAAAGAGAAGAAAACAAAAAAAAGGAACTACTGCGACAAGCCATATTGCGGGCTCTTTTCCCGGCGGACCCAAACAAATAAAAAGTTGATATTGGTATGGTTGCAAAGATAACGAAGTCATATTTCCACAGAAGAAAACGGAACTCAATTCGGAGGTAAATTGTGAAAGTTATGAGTGTTTTCTTCTACCATATATGCAGAAAAATCTGCAATCTGAAAAATGTAGTGAACGAGTAGCCAACTTCAAAGATGTATTCCCGCCGACTCATGTAGACCCAGGTCACTAACAAGGTGTCCCTGAAAATATCTTACTGCAAGGAAGAGATATAAAGTGGCGGATTATCATTCAAGATTAAACTCCATCTGCAAATTGTGGTGAAAGTTGTTCAAATACCATCTGAAGCAGAAACTATAGCAGAGGCTGGAACACGAAAAGGAATGTTGGAACATGACCAGGAACATAGATAGGCTTGATTAGTTTAAGAGTTTTTGAATGAATGTGCCAACCAAGCAGGGGGAGATTAATGTGTCGATGCATCTCCAACAAATACGATGAAGAGCCTAAGAAGTGAGTATGAAGAATGTGATGATGCGACCAGAGAGGGGGAGTCGAATGCTGAATCTAGAGAGTGTGAAGATGAGCTTCGATGCACACATTCAATCAAAAAGGGGGAGAATGAAAGAGAGGTTTTTGAAGCATCATGTTGGAACAACAAGAAAGATGTTCCAACACGCAGAACAAAGCGGAGATGGGCTCTTACTGAATTAGAAAGCCCAATTATGAGAGAGATTGAAAGCCCACATAGCATGAAACTTAGGGTTTCGTGGTGGTAAATTAAATAGGACTAGACGGTGACAAGAATACTCACGCACCTAGGGTTCTATTGTGAGAGGCACACATGTGTGTGTGGCGTCGTCCACTAGAGAGGAGATCACATAAAAAAAGATCTACCTCTTGGTGTTTGAATCCATGTTATAGAAAAGAGTGGTGTTGTATCCATATAGCGATTGTAGGTTGCTTCTTTTTCTAATGGATTGATTTTGAACTAGGTCCCGGCGATGTAGGAAACGAATCTCGTGAAAAAATTCTATGTGTTCTTTATTTTATGCTCATACACACAAACATACAAATCTAGCCACAAAACCGCTTTTTCAAGATTTTCAAATTTACTATCAAGACTTTAAGTGTTATGTAAACTATACATTTAGCGTCCTAATGTTAAGAAACCTTTAACTTTTTTTTATAACCCATGTATAAAACGATGCCGTTTGATTGAAACAGACTTAGTCAAAAGGAATGACCTGATCCCAACACTCTTCAACTAAATTTGCTTAAAACAAAACGATTTCGTTTTCTATATGGCATTATCGGAAGTTAATAGTTTCTTAACACTCTGCGGTAAACAAAACATATGATTTTGTATGATACTAAAAGTTTAGGTAGTAAAATTAAATTTATGTTTAATTGGGGTTTGTACTCAATAGAATATTTTGAGTACAAATCGACCATTACTCACTTGGGATATGAAATAGTTGACTTTGTTTTATACTTGGCATTCATCACAATTTATCGGATGTTAAACACTGTTACATACAAAGTATGAATTTGCACAGAATCAAAAGTTTAGAGATAAAAACAAAAAAATTTACTTAGTTGGGAAATTTTTTATGTAAACCTAACTCCATATTTGGAGTATGTTATCCATATATCTTGAAGTTTCAGTGCATTCGGATATGTGGCACAACTATCCGATCTAGCATTTGACTTCTGAATATCCATACTATGAATATCCGCGAATATTCAGATCAAGACAAAAGAACAAAAAAAACATATTTTTATAAAATCAATATTTTGAATCATATTCTCAAAATAATTTTGATATATTAAAAAAAAAGAATTAAAATTTTAGTTTTTTTTTCTCTATAAAATAACATAATAGATAAATAAGTTATACATTTTTAATACATTTAAAGATTCAGATATTTGGATCCATTTTCGAAAGAACTAGGATAATTTAATATTTTTAGTAGATAAAAGCTTAGTTCCCCGATACTAATTAATTGATATATGAATCTATTAACTTATATACCAATGGTGAAGTTTTAAAACAAATAGATTCATATATTTTCATTTTCAATGATGGAAAGTCGACTATTTGATACTCCAAAATATGGAGTTAGGTTTACATAAATTATTGAAAATGCATTAAACCTAAATAAAGAGAATGTTTCACATATTTTAGGGTTTATAAGTTTATTTCTCTTATTCATGTTTAGAAAATAACTTACATCTAAACATTCAAATTCCATGTCTTTGATAACTCATTGTTATAACTCAACAATGATATATGTATTGCTAGCACACCTTAATTATTCCTATCTATCTTAGAACTAGATAACTCCTAATCTTGTTAGGAATACATAAATCATATCTTATCCTAACCAATCTTGTTAGAGATATCTTGGGCTACAAGTTAAGTTTCAAGCTTATCCAACATTCTTGCTTGTAAGCTTCAACTTGGCTTTCGACATGTCTTGAACTCATTATCAAGCTTTTCATCTCATTAAACTTTATCTGTGCCAAAGCTTCTTGATCGAGTCTTCGAATTGATCGATTTAACTCAAGCTTTGCTACCAAATAAAAAAAACGTTTCAATATTTTAGGGTTTGTAAGAATATCTCTTATTAATGTTTTAGAGAATAACTCAAAACTAAACACCCGTGTGATATCTCATTGTTACAACTCAATATTGATATCTTATATAATAGTTTAAAGTTTCCCTACACCAGACTCTCTGACAAGTCGACACTATCTCTTGTGTAATTGACATCTGTTTTTTTATTTTTCCTATTTTTAAAATAATAATCTCTTAAACCATATATCATTTTCTCTCACCATCTGATCCCTAATTTATTCCTACTCTCTCTCTCTCTCAAAACCCCTAATCTCCTCATTTTTGTTGTTGAACACGAACAGGAGAATCTCTAAATGAAGGTTCCTGGGTGTCTCCTCTCCTCCGACGTTATCGGTTCCAGCGTCGACGGAGGCTTCTTCTTTCATATGCAATGGTTGAGGAATTGGATTCATCTGCAGTAATTGGATTCTTCTTTAGCATCATTCTCAGTCCAAGTAAATGGAGAGTTGGCAGGTTTCATTAAGAGCGAACGTGGTCTTCGTCAAGGTTGTTCTCTATCTCCTTACCTCTTTGTTATTTGTATGAACGTGCTATCTCGAATGCTGGATAAGGCGGGTTATGCTCAAAAATTTGGTTACCATCCGACGTGCAAGAATGTGAAACTTACGCACTTGTGTTTTGCGGATGATTTGCTCATTTTTTCTGACGGAACTAAGCGATCTATTGAAGGAATTCTACAAGTTTTCAATGAATTCTCCAAGTTCTCGGGGTTATTGATTAGTATTGAGAAGTCTACACTTTATATGCCTGGGGTTTCCGAGGAGAATCAAACTACCATCTTAGATCAGTTCCCATTTGGTTCAGGTTTACTGCCAGTAAGGTACTTGGGGCTTCCATTACTGACCAAGCGTATGATTACTCTCCCTTGTAAGAAAAAATTTGTGGTAAAATAAGTGTTTGGACAGCAAGATATCTCTCTTTTTCAGGACGTCTTCAACTCATCGGTTCTGTCATCTATAGTCTCACCAACTTTTTGATCTCAGCTTTTCGATTGCCCAAAGCTTGCTTGAAGGAAATCGACAAACTTTGCGCTGCATTCTTGTGGTCAGGTCCGGAATTAAATGGAAACAAGGCTAAAATCTCATGGAGTGAAGTTTGCAAACCTAAGGCAGAGGGGGGCTTGGGTTTGAGACCACTAGTTGAGGCTAACAAAGTAAGTTGTTTAAAGCTTATATGGAGAATTCTATCGGCTCACTCTTCTATGTGGGTTAACTGGATACGCCGGCACTTAATCCGCAAAGGATCATTTTGGACAGTAAAGGAGACATCTTCCTTGGGTTCTTGGATGTGGAGGAAACTCCTAAAGTACAGGGAGTTAGCACACAACTTTACACGAATGGAGGTTCACAATGGTGTAACCACTTCTTTTTGGCTTGATATTTGGTCATCCAAAGGATGTTTAATCGATATAGTGGGAATGCGAGGCTGTATCGATCTGGGAATACCCTACCACACGACGGTAGAACATGCGGTGCGCAACCATCGCAGGAGAAACCACCGGCTAGAGACATATAACACCATAGAAGAGGTAATAGAGGAGCAACGAAACACTACTCCATCACATGAGGAAGACGTAGTACTATGGAGGCAAAAAGAAGGTGTTTTTCAACCAAAATTCAATTCCAAAGCAACTTGGGAACTTGTACGTGAAGCTAATCCTCTCACCTCATGGTGGAAGGGGATATGGTTTTTGCACGCAACTCCCAAATACTCTTTCCATGCGTGGTTAGGTACACGGAACCGCTTAAGCACAGGTGATCGGATGATTCTATGGAATGTTGGTGTTGACGGCAGGTGCGTATTTTGCAGAGGTAATATTGAAAGTAGAGACCACCTTTTCTTTGCTTGTGTCTTCTCAGCGGAGGTATGGAAAGGCCTGACGGGTAAGCTCCTTGGGCAAAACTATACTACGGATTGGATTCTCATAATGGAGATATTGGTTGACCTTTCACGCGATCACATCCATCTCTTTCTCCTAAGATATGTGTTTCAAGCAACGATCCACACAATCTGGAGAGAACGGAACAATCGAAGGCATGGAACAGCCCCATCTATGGCAACGCAACTGATCCAGTTCATCGATAAACAAGTGCGAAACCAACTATCAACTATTCGGGAAATTGGTGATCAAAGATACGAGAAGGGCATGGAGACTTGGTTCACATTCCAATCGAGTTAACACTTGATGTAAAAGAATAAAGAGTCAACAAAAGTTGCACTAGTTGTAAAAAACGGTTTTTTGGTTTGAATAAATTTAACATTCATACAAAAAAAAAAAAAAAAAAAAAAAAAATATTTTAGTGAATTGTGGTGAAATCAAGAATCCAATGTGGGGGAAAGGATTACACGAAACTGTGTGGTTTCTCGATTCCGTAATTAAAACTTTGATTTGGTCGCAAAATACCGATCATACGGTAAATATTCAGTTATGCTTATGTTTTTTTCTGCAAAATGTTCAAATCAAACATCATGCCTTGATATCATTCTCTGTGTACTAATAGAGATGAAACATTTCCTGATATATTTTTTCAGTTGGACGGTTTTCTCAGCTTCTTTCAAAAGTTATATTTTGTTTTTGTTTTGTCGAAATTAGTTTGTTCTCTTTTACATTTTTCTTTGATGCAAAGTACATTTTCTTGGCTTATGAGTTATGACAGACTTTGAAGGAAATCAAGAGCAAGAACAAAGATGCCCAACTCAAAACTTTCCAAGCTAACATGTCTTCTTTTCAAATGATGTATTTCTCTCCAAATCCACTTCCATATTCGGCAAATTAAGTTCCTTAGTCGTATGGATCGTCAATAAGACAAAATCATGTCTTAGTGTCTTCTCCTCTTGACTTGTCTGTCTCAGAATCGATGTGATTTTGGTTTTCAAGTGATCCATGAGTGATGTTCAATGGTTACATAGTACATTGTATTTTATGGTAGTTCACTGTTGATATGTACATTTTATAATGTTTCGTTGACACTTGTAAAACTTCTTAAATGATGCCTACAGGTTAAGGAGCTTGAGAGTAAGTTGAAAGGATCTGAAAGCAGCTCCCTTGTTTGGCAACAAAAGGTTAAGGGTTTTGAATATAGGTTGAAAGATTCTGAAGGCAAACTCTCTTGTATGGCAACAAAAGGTTAGGAGGAGTGATTAAATCTCAAACTTACATTTTTTATTCGTATAAAGGGTAAAATCTTACCATCTCGCTCTTCAATTCGATATGGTTTACCAGACTAAAGAGTTGGAGACGAAACTAAAAGATGAGCAAAGCCAAGAGGCAGTGTTACTTCAACAGAATGTTAGTTTTCATGGATTGACTCAAGATTAAATGAGAGTTGCTTATGGTTTTCCTTCTATGGTTTTCTTAGTTTCCAAGATATTGGTTACAATGGTGTTTGATTCTTGATTGTTTTCGTTGGTGGTCTCATTTCTCTGCAGGCTATATTATTGGAGCCTCCTTGTGTTGCATCAGACTAATTAAGTAGGTCATGCATGGGATCTAATTTGTTATTTATTGTAATTCAACAGCTATTATTAAAGTTCATTCTCATATATCTTCCAAAATAAATCCCTAATATTTTGCTTCTATTAAACTATTAAAACACACACCTTACATGAAATTCCTACTCATTCAATTGTAATTCAACAGTTATTTTTAAAACTGATTCTCATTTATCAGCAAAAATAAATTCCTACTATTTTGCTTTTATAATAATTGAATACCACATGTTTTATTAATCATTCAATTGTAATTCAACAGCTATTTTTAAAACTGATTCTCATTTATCAGCAAAAATAAATCCCTACTATTTTGCTTTTATTAAAATTGAAAACCATATACCTTTTAAGCATTCAATTGTAATTCAACAACTATTTTTATAATCATTTCTTAAGTATCATTTACTTTGCAATCAACGTAAACTACTCACCAATATAATGAAAATGAAAACATGGAACTTAACCGCACAAATTATTTTTTTGGATGAAAAAAACTATAAATGATACACATGTGAAACAACGAAAACAGAGTTCTTTTTGGTCGTCAGATTTATACAGATTTATAACAGATAGGTTTTAGTGTTTTATTTGGTTGCTTACAGGTTAGAGCATAATGGTTTATAAATATTAATATTTAACACGTTTAGTTAAACTAGACAGAATTGTGGGCTGTTATTAGGGGTGTCAAAATGGGTCAAAACTCATGAGTTTATCTAACCCAATCCAACCCATTAACCCTAATGGATTGAATATTTGGTTTCAATGGGTTGATGGGTTAAGTTGTTTGATGAGTCAAATGGATTGAGTTAAAATTGGTTGAAATAAAATGTGTTATTGGGTTGAAAATGGATAACCCATCAACCCGTCTATAACTAAAAGACATGATTTCATAAAAAAAAATTATTTTGTTACCAAAATCAATATTCCACAAATTATCTCGTTAAAAGCTTTTTTGACTATTTTCGAATTTTCCGGCAAAAAACATGATTCGGAAATTTCCCACTAGAATTTGATCCGGGAAATAAATTTTCCGCCAAAACCAAGATTATCAAAAAACACAATCTATTAAACCATTTTCTGCCAAAAACGAGATTCATAAAATTTCTCGCCAAAAATATGATCCCGCACAAATTTCCCACCAAAAACGTGATTTCACAAAATATTTTTGCCAAAATCGAGATTCATAAAATTTCCTGCCAAAATATGATTTTGTAAAATTTTCCTGTCAAAAAAAGATCTCGCAAAATTTTTCCGCCAAAAAAAGATCTCGCAAAATTCCCGCCAAAAACGTGATCTCACAAAATATTTTTGCCAAAATCGAGATTCATAAAATTTCCCGCCAAAATATGACCCCGCAAAAATTTTACCGCCAAAAATATGATCCCGCAAAAAAAACTTCCGCCCAAAACGTGATCTCACAAAACATTTCCGCCAAAATCGAGATTCATAAAATTTCCTGCGAAAAACTTGATCCCACAAAATATTTTCGCCCATATCGAGATTCATAAAATTTACCGTCAAAATTATGATCCCACAAAAATTTCTTGCTAAAATACGATCTATAAAATTTTCCCGCAAAAAACGAGATTTTGCAAAAATATTGCGCCCAAAACACAATTTTGAAATCAAAATTGTAAAATCATTTTTGACTCTAACATGATTTTACAATTTTTTAATAAATATTTATATAATCATTTCATGTATCATAATAAAATGGATTGGGTCAAAGTCATTACAACTCATTTATGTTTAATGGGTTCATGGGTTGATCCAAAATGGATTGGGTTAACCCATAAACCATTAACATTCAACCCCTATAGGTTATGGGTTGGGTTGGGTTGGGTTGGGTTGGATCATCCATTTTGACATCCCTAATTATACATAAATCTGTAACTTTTTACCTCCTTAATTTGGGTTAATTTATAAATGCTTAGGACAAATCATATTTTCCCTACTCTTACAACTCTTAAATGACCTTATAATATTGGTCAACTCCTGAACCAAATTTATCTATACAACTGATTTTTATATAATTAATTTATTCACCCATGCTGCCATGCGAACAATTTATTCATGAAGATTTATGTGGTTTTAATTTGTAACTGAACAATTGAACCCATTGTCATTTAAAGATTTTAAAATATACTCAAACAATAACCCAAAAGTCAATCTTATATTTTAGAAAACTAAAGTCCCAGCAAGAAAAATTAAATACACGAAGCATCCATTTGTGTTGTAATATTACTTCCGTACTTATTTCACTAGGGTTGGACTCGCGCGTTGCGCGAGTTTGGCTTCTTTACATATGTTTGTGTTGTTTTCCTATGTTTGTTTATCAATATCATATATAACCTGAATTAGTAAGTATTTTATGTTAGTATATATATTTACATTTATTTACACATTATAATATCATATTTTCAATTATTAATTTGTTTTTAATTATTTTTTTCGAAATTCTTTCGATTTGTTATTTGATTTTAAATAAATAGCTCGTTTCGTTTTTGAGAACTTATTATTTTATTTATTATTGCATAATAAATTTATCCAATCTTCAAACAAATTCTAAATATAACCAATATATTTACATTTGTCATTTTTTCACAAAACACTAATATAATTATAGAAAGTTAATTTATATATAATTTTTTTTACGTTTTCCTTAAAATTTTGAAAATAGTTTTTGTTTCTCTAGACTATTAAAATCATTGATTCAAATATTAAATTACAAAAGCTCGTCAGGGAATGTCTTTTTGTAGAACTACGTACATTTCTACATAAAGATCACAAATTATTCTCGGTATATTTTGCTGTACAATTTATGAATAATGTGACCACTAATTTTATACTTAATATATATATATATATCAAATTTAAGATTTTTTATTTGTTTTAAATTACAATACTACAATGTTTTCAATTTTTTTCTTTTCTACTTCCAAAACCTGAAAATATTATATTCTAAAGTTTCACCTTATTTTCTTATTATAGTAAAATCATTCAATGTCCTTTAGTGAAATCATACATCCTCTTTTTTTTTAAAGTCTTCAGTCTCTTAACAATCGGCTAAAACTCAATTACGATACTTCAATAATTAACATCATTGAATCTATTTTCTGTTTGATTATTTTTTATTAACATTTATATTCAACGCTTTTATATAAATTCGTAATATTTTGATTATTTTCTAATGACCATATAAATAAAAGTAATTTATTATTGTAATTTTTAATTCGAAAATAAATACTCAAATAATCCTAAAATATGGTTTGCATGACGCATTTATTAAACTTAACGACAAAAATTTGATTTAACTATTTACAATTTTATGTTACTTTGTTTACCTATTTTTAGTAGAACATAACTCAAGCAATGCATGATTTTTTTGTCTTACACCAATTTGTACCTTATATCTCTAAAATAATAGTATTATAACACTTTCATATTTTTCTTTTATACTTCCATAAAATTATATAACATTATAAATAGAATCGTATATCCTAAATTTTCATCTTATTATCTCATCTTTAATTAGATAGTTCAGTACCCTTTTAGTGAAATAATATATATTCTTTATCTTTAGATCAACAACCTCTTATATTAACACGTTCATCTCTCATTTGTTCAAATATGCTCATGTATTTCTTTAACGAATAGGTGTAAGTACGTTCATGACCAAAAAAAAAAACCAATAGCCTCTTAACAATTTTCTGACACTCAAGATTCTTTTTCTTTGATTCTTTGATGTCGCTAATATCTTTATTCACTTTTCTTATATGTATATTCATTTTACATATTTCCAATTTTTGAAATTGAATATATAAACTTTTATCGTTATCATAAATTCATAGTAAATACTCAAATATTAATTTCTACTTTTATTAATTTATTGACTTATTTTTCGTTTTTTAATTTAATTAAAAAATTAGTAGTTATAAGTAACAATAAATATACATAAACATGAGCTTAACACTAAAATTAATTATTAAAAAACTTTTTTGCCTATGTGGACACCTTAGATGGAGAGAGGACTCCCTAATTATATATATGATTATATTCTCAACTTTTTTCAATTAGATTTCATAATCATTTAATCCATTCCACTCAACGTTAATTTCATAATATTCATATTCAAAACATGTTATTGAGGGATATATAAATATATATATATATATATATTTGGTCAAAAAGATGACTTTTTTCATTAATGGACTTAAATAATATTCAGTAATCTTTTCAGATTAATTGTAAAATAACTTCATATCTATATTTATTCTGTATATTCACATTCAGTAAAGATCATTACCTTTAACATTTTAACATCACATTTAGTAACTATATTTATATTTCACAAAAGATTATTTCATACTCTAGTTTGAAGAAAAGGTAATGAAATATATCATCGGTGAAGCAAGATAGGATTCCCAAACGTCAAGCAAAGATTGATCCTCTCACAGAAGAATTGGAAAGAAACAAAGAGCATGAGAAGGTAAGTGTTCTATTTTTTCATTATATCAATTTTGCAGTTAAAAGGATTACATTAAATAAATATATTGTTTGGAACTTTGAAAAAAAGTAATTGAACCATTTTTTTTTTTTTAGCTAATCCCTACGGTGTGCTATGCAGAAGGGATTAGTTAAAAAAAAAATCAAATGGTTCAATTACTTTTTTTCAAGGTTCCAAACAATATATTTATTTAATGTAATCTTTTTAACTGCAAAATGGATATAATGAGAAAATAGAACACTTACCTTCTCATGTTCTTTGTTTCTTTCCAATTCTTCTGTGAGAGGATTGATCTTTGCTTGACGTTTGGGAATCCTATCTTGCTTCACCGATGATATATTTCATTACATTTCCTTCCTAATGCATAGCACACCGTAGCTATTCCTTAGGAGTTATCGTTCTAATAGAAGTAGGAATAGCTAAGGTGTGCTAGCATTGTATATATCGTTGTTGAATTCTAAAACTGAGATATCAAAAACATGGAATTTAAGTTTTAGTTTTGAGTTATTTTTTAAACATTAATCAGAGAGATATTTTAACCCTAAAACATGGATTTTTTTAAAACATTAATCATAGAGATATTCTTAACCCTAAAACGTGTGAAACGTTCTTTTTATTTAGGCTTAATGTATTTTCAATCATTTATGTAAACCTAACTCCATATTTGGAGTATGAGATAGCCGATTTTCTACATTAACCACTATGTATGGATCTCATGAAATGAAAGTAAGTTTTTCTTCTTGCCTCTCTAAATTTATGGGCAGAATTTAATTGTTGTATTCAATTCTTATTTTCTTAATATAAGATGTTTGGACTAAAATCACGCATATCAAGAAATTATTTTTATTCTAAAAGGTAATGTTTAATATATACCATTTACTACTAAATCACAAGTCACTTCACCAATAAGAATGTGACATGTGGCATGTTTATTAATGAAATGAGCAAAATAAGTTAAAAGGGTTCAAACAAATAAATATATTTCCAAAGTAAAAGGAAGCAATATAACAATATCAACCGTGTCCTATAAACTACTCCACGATCCCACTAAATTCACCTCCATCTTTTCCATTTTTATTTGTTCAATATATTTTGACGACAGTTCTCTATTTCTAAGTTCTAATGAAGAATACAAAGACGACAAGATAAAGTTGATTTGATGGAGGTCTACAATTCAAATAACAAATCCTAAATTTGTTTTCGTAACTTAGTTTTTATGAATAAGTAAAAGCTTTCTTTATCGTTTACATGTCGAGGAGAAAAGTACTCCAAGATTTTGCAAAAATTAAAAATTCTATATAATATTATTGAAATGAATTTAATATATTAAAAAGGACTAAAATACGTTTTTTGAAATTTTTATATTATAAAATAGCATGATACATATATAAGTTATATATTTAAAGGATTTAGATATCCATACCCTAAAAGTTTACTATTTGAATTTGACATATTTGGACACCCATATATCCTAATTCTAAAACATATTGGTGTTTGGATTTTGGATAATATATAGTTTCATCCCTATCAACCGAAAACTTTAAAACTAATTCAATTTTCATTCATATAAATTTTACACTACTTTTTCAACGCATTTAAAAAACAAACTAAAGAAGAGAGCACCATACATGTAATCTGCATCTGAAAGAGGGGTACACGATTTTGGGCTTTGTCCATTCAATTTTGTTAAAGCTAAGATCCCTACACAACAAGCCTCACAATATCAGTTCGAGTTCTGATTTTTCACCCCCGAGAAATAGATTAGAATAACGATTTAATCAGGTCAAAAAACAACAAGTAGAAATGAAAGCCAATTGAAATTGTGAAGAAACCATTACCAAATACGTTTAGACTTAGGATCAAACTTCACAAAGTCCTCATCTTATCATACCATGAGAGTGAGAGAGGAAAACGTGAAAGGTCGATTTTGGTAATCAGAAAATGATGAGTCCTTGTTGACGGCTGTGTCGCTTGAGGGAGAAATTATTTAGGATTTTTGTCTTAAATAGATGATTTAGGTTTTATATGTAGGTTAAACTGAAGGATGCATGAACCTAAGGATAAGGATGAAAAAAAAAACAAAAAAAACTATGCATGAACCTAAGGCTGAAATTAGATATTTATTTTCAAATTACTACATATGGATGGATTTTTAGAATCTATATGTATTTCTTATCTTTATATTGCTTAGTATTTCTGTAAGTTTTTAATTGTATATGTGTAAACTTTATTTCACGCAATATATATATATTTTTTTTTTGATAACCAGGGTTGATCCGGGTTTATATTATCCGACTATATATATAGTGTTTAATTGGTGGATTAAAAACAAAACAAAGACGTTAAAGGGAATAAAAAAATATCAAAAGCATAGGAGCCATGATCTCTAGGGAAAAAGATGTTAAACTGAAAGATGCATGAACCTAAGGATAAGGATGAAAAAAAAAACAAAAAAAACTATGCATGAACCTAAGGCTGGAATTAGATATTTATTTTTAAATTACTACATATGGATGGATTTACAGAATCTATATGTATTTCTTATCTTTATATTGCTTAGTATTTTTGTAAGTTTTTAATTGTATATGTGTAAACTTTATTTCACGCAATATATATATATTTTTAAGATATTACTCATTTTTTATGTACTCGATGATGATGATATTAACTACTCCCTCCGTTTCATTTTATATTATGTTTTGGTAGAATACGCGGAAATTAAGAAAACATAGTTATAATCAAAATCTCATTTAATAATTAATTAAAAATATAATTCAACCAATTATGTAAAAGACTTCGGAATTTAAATGGTCAATGATATCAGTTTATATTAAAACCTGCATAGAAATTAGTAAAACATCTTATAAATGGGAACAAAGAAAAATCTCTTAAACATCTTATATTATGAAACGGAGGGAATATAGATATGGTTGAATAATTTCTTATAGTCATTATGGTTGTTTATATCATAAAAATATTCATTATGCAAAATGATAAAGTGACACTTGTATTTGGAACATATCAACTCTTGGATATGATTTAACCGAATGAATAAATTAGATTTAAATGAATAATAAGATGTGCATTTACTTGGTCTCAAGAATCTTAGGTATGATGAGTTCACTTTTCCTAGCTTTCTCAAAATCACGCGCAACCAAAAAATATCATAAAATGTCATTACAATTCCAATAGTCATAATTAACATGTCATTCAAGAGCCAAAGAGAGGACAAATGACTACACAACACCTAAAAGCCAACACCACAACACAACATGATATTATCAAGGCTATGAATCTGTAAGACATGAAGCAATACATATAGATTCTAGTTGAATATTTCGTATAATATTGTGATTGTGTTTTGTCTTATGAGCCTACACGCACGAGCAACATCAAATTGTAGGATCAGACTTACAAGTGTTCAGTGCATGGGATTGATATGGAGATTTACCTCAGCATCTACACATCGGTGATAAGTTTTGCTTCTTCGTAGCAGCATCTCTTACTTAAGAAGTTACAACCATGAATAGACTGCCAATTGAAATTTCCACCATTTTCTTGCTCTTGAAATTTTGATCAGAGATTTTGACTTCAAAATAGCTTGTGTATATTCATCAAAAGTTGTACGAGTCAAATGTAGGGAAACCAAAACAATTTGTAAATATCAAAGTCTAACCAACATTGGAAACAATGAAGTATTCTTCCAGCCTATAATTTGATTTTGCTATTTATTCATTGTGATTTCTAGTCTTAAAAATCATTAAAATAGAATTACATATCAAAAGTTCATGTAAAAAAGAGGCTGTAAGAGATTCTTATATTCAAAATATCAAAAGACACAATAATCTTGACATTAACCAGAAAATTGGCTATTTCACACCCCTAGTATGGAGATATGTTTGATTTATGCACTAACTTTATTATTATGCTAAAATATACCCCCAACAAATTAAAACTTACTACATCTATTTTAAATGTGCATATTCATATTTCATCATAGTTAAATTATGACGACGTGGATGGCATTGCTACGTGTCAAACAAGAACGGCTATTTCATATCCCATATACAGAGCGATGATCGATTTAAACTCGAAATATGATACATATCCCTACTAAAGATAGATTTGAAAGAGAGGTTTTTCAAGCATCATGGTAGAACAATAAAAAAGATGTTCCAACACGCAGAACAAAGCGGAAATGGACTTTTATTGAATTAGAAAGCCCAATTATGAGAGAAATTGAAAGCCCACATAGCATGAAACTTAGGGTTTCATGGTGGTAGATTAAATAGGATTAGACGGTGACAAGAATACTCACGCACCTAGGGTTCTATTGTGAGAGGCACACATGTGTGTGTGGCGTCGTCCACCAGAGAGGAGATCACATAAAAAAAGATCTACCTCTTGGTGTTGAATCTATGTTATAGAAAAGAGTGGTGTTGTATCCATATAGCGATTGTAGGTTGCTTCTTTTTCTAATGGTTGATTCTCGACTAGGTCTCGGGGATGTAGGAAACGAACCTCGTGAAAAAACTCTATGTGTTCTTTATTTTATGCTCATACACACAAACATATAAATCTAGCCACAAATGCGCTTTTTCAATTGGTATCAGAGAGGGACTCGAGAGAGATTCATTCTTATTTTCGGGTATGATCATGGACTCGGTGTTGATGGTTGAGATTGAAGAGCATAGTATGAGATTATGTTCAATCATGTTTCATGTTAACGAAGAAGAAGCTTGAGTTAATGGTTTCCTCGAGAGAAGACACGAGAAGATTCAGAAGAAGAAAACAAAAAAAGGAACTACTGCGACAAGCCATATTGCGGGCTCTTTTCCCGGCGGACCCAAACAAATAAAAAGTTGATATTGGTATGGTTGCAAAGATAACGAAATCATATTTCCACAGAAGAAAACGGAACTCAATTCGGAGGTAAATTGTGAAAGTTATGAGTGTTTTCTTCTACCCATATATGCAGAAAAATCTGCAATCTGAAAAATGTAGTGAACGAGTAGCCAACTTCAAAGATGTATTCCCGCCGAGTCATGTAGACCCAGGTCACTAACAAGGTGTCCCTGAAAATATCTTACTGCAAGGAAGAGATATAAAGTGGCGGATTATCATTCAAGATTAAACTCCATCTGCAAATTGTGGTGAAAGTTGTTCAAATACCATCTGAAGCAGAAACTATAGCAGAGGCTGGAACACGAAAAGGAATGTTGGAACATGACCGGGAACATAGATAGGCTTGATTAGTTTGAGAGTTTTTGAATGAATGTGCCAACCAAGCAGGGGGAGATTAATGTGTCGATGCATCTCCAACAAATACGATGAAGAGCCTAAGAAGTGAGTATGAAGAATGTGATGATGCGACCAGAGAGGGGGAGTCGAATGCTGAATCTAGAGAGTGTGAAGATGAGCTTCGATGCACACATTCAATCAAAAAGGGGGAGAATGAAAGAGAGGTTTTTGAAGCATCATGCTGGAACAACAAGAAAGATGTTCCAACACGCAGAACAAAGCGGAGATGGGCTCTTACTGAATTAGAAAGCCCAATTATGAGAGAGATTGAAAGCCCACATAGCATTAAACTTAGGGTTTCGTGGTGGTAAATTAAATAGGACTAGACGGTGACAAGAATACTCACGCTCCTAGGGTTCTATTGTGAGAGGCACACATGTGTGTGTGGCGTCGTCCACCAGAGAGGAGATCACATAAAAAAAGATCTACCTCTTGGTGTTTGAATCCATGTTATAGAAAAGAGTGGTGTTGTATCCATATAGCGATTGTAAGTTGCTTCTTTTTCTAATGGATTGATTTTGAACTAGGTCCCGGCGATGTAGGAAACGAACCTCGTGAAAAAATTCTATGTGTTCTTTATTTTATGCTCATACACACAAACATACAAATCTAGCCACAAAACCGCTTTTTCAAGATTTTCAAATTTACTATCAAGACTTTAAGTGTTATGTAAACTATACATTTAGCGTCCCAATGTTAAGAAACCTTTAACTTTTTTTTATAACCCATGTATAAAACGATGCCGTTTGATTGAAACAGACTTAGTCAAAAGGAATGACCTGATCCCAACACTCTTCAACTAAATTTGCTTAAAACAAAACGATTTCGTTTTCTATATGGCATTATCGGAAGTTAATAGTTTCTTAACACTCTGCGGTAAACAAAACATATGATTTTGTATGATACTAAAAGTTTAGGTAGTAAAATTAAATTTATGTTTAATTGGGGTTTGTACTCAATAGAATATTTTGAGTACAAATCGACCATTACTCACTTGGGATATGAAATAGTTGACTTTGTTTTATACTTGGCATTCATCACAATTTATCGGATGTTAAACACTGTTACATACAAAGTATGAATTTGCACAGAATCAAAAGTTTAGAGATAAAAACAAAAAAATTTACTTAGTTGGGAAATTTTTTATGTAAACCTAACTCCATATTTGGAGTATGTTATACATATATCTTGAAGTTTCAGTGCATTCGGATATGTGGCACAACTATCCGATCTAGCATTTGACTTCTGAATATCCATACTATGAATATCCGCGAATATTCAGATCCAGACAAAAGAACAAAAAAAACATATTTTTATAAAATCAATATTTTGAATCATATTCTCAAAATAATTTTGATATATTAAAAAAAAAGAATTAAAATTTAAGTTTTTTTTTCTCTATAAAATAACATAATAGATAAATAAGTTATACATTTTTAATACATTTAAAGATTCAGATATTTGGATCCATTTTCGAAAGAACTAGGATAATTTAATATTTTTAGTAGATAAAAGCTTAGTTCCCCGATAATAATTAATTGATATATGAATCTATTAACTTATATACCAATGGTGAAGTTTTAAAACAAATAGATTCATATATTTTCATTTTCAATAATGGAAAGTCGACTATTTGATACTCCAAAATATGGAGTTAGGTTTACATAAATTATTGAAAATGCATTAAACCTAAATAAAGAGAATGTTTCACACATTTTAGGGTTTATAAGTTTATTTCTCTTATTAATGTTTAGAAAATAACTTACATCTAAACACTCAAATTCCATGTCTTTGATAACTCATTGTTATAACTCAACAATGATATATGTATTGCTAGCACACCTTAATTATTCCTATCTATCTTAGAACTAGATAACTCCTAATCTTGTTAGGAATACATAAATCATATCTTATCCTAACCAATCTTGTTAGAGATATCTTGGGCTACAAGTTAAGTTTCAAGCTTATCCAACATTCTTGCTTGTAAGCTTCAACTTGGCTTTCGACATGTCTTGAACTCATTATCAAGCTTTTCATCTCACTAAACTTTATCTGTGCCAAAGCTTCTTGATCGAGTCTTCGAATTGATCGATTTAACTCAAGCTTTGCTACCAAATAAAAAAAACGTTTCAATATTTTAGGGTTTGTAAGAATATCTCTTATTAATGTTTTAGAGAATAACTCAAAACTAAACACCCGTGTGATATCTCATTGTTACAACTCAATATTGATATCTTATATAATAGTTTAAAGTTTCCCTACACCAGACTCTCTGACAAGTCGACACTATCTCTTGTGTAATTGACATCTGTTTTTTTATTTTTCCTATTTTTAAAATAATAATCTCTTAAACCATATATCATTTTCTCTCACCATCTGATCCCTAATTTATTCCTACTCTCTCTCTCTCAAAACCCCTAATCTCCTCATTTTTGTTGTTGAACACGAACAGGAGAATCTCTAAATGAAGGTTCCTGGGTGTCTCCTCTCCTCCGACGTTATCGGTTCCAGCGTCGACGGAGGCTTCTTCTTTCATATGCAATGGTTGAGGAATTGGATTCATCTGCAGTAATTGGATTCTTCTTTAGCATCATTCTCAGTCCAAGTAAATGGAGAGTTGGCAGGTTTCTTTAAGAGCGAACGTGGTCTTCGTCAAGGTTGTTCTCTATCTCCTTACCTCTTTGTTATTTGTATGAACGTGCTATCTCGAATGCTGGATAAGGCGGGTTGTGCTCAAAAATTTGGTTACCATCCGAAATGTGAAACTTACGCACTTGTGTTTTGCGGATGATTTGCTCATTTTTTCTGACGGAACTAAGCGATCTATTGAAGGAATTCTACAAGTTTTTAATGAATTCTCCAAGTTCTCGGGGTTATTGATTAGTATTGAGAAGTCTACACTTTATATGCCTGGGGTTTCCGAGGAGAATCAAACTACCATCTTAGATCAGTTCCCATTTGGTTCAGGTTTACTGCCAGTAAGGTACTTGGGGCTTCCATTACTGACCAAGCGTAGGACTACCCATGATTACTCTCCCTTGTTAGAAAAAATTCGTGGTAAAATAAGTGTTTGGACAGCAAGATATCTCTCTTTTTCAGGACGTCTTCAACTCATCGGTTCTGTCATCTACAGTCTCACCAACTTTTGGATCTCAGCTTTTCGATTGCCCAAAGCTTGCTTGAAGGAAATCGACAAACTTTGCGCTGCATTCTTGTGGTCAGGTCCGGAATTAAATGGAAACAAGGCTAAAATCTCATGGAGTGAAGTTTGCAAACCTAAGGCAGAGGGGGGCTTGGGTTTGAGACCACTAGTTGAGGCTAACAAAGTAAGTTGTTTAAAGCTTATATGGAGAATTATATCGGCTCACTCTTCTATGTGGGTTAACTGGATACGCCGGCACTTAATCCGCAAAGGATCATTTTGGACAGTAAAGGAGACATCTTCCTTGGGTTCTTGGATGTGGAGGAAACTCCTAAAGTACAGGGAGTTAGCACACAACTTTACACGAATGGAGGTTCACAATGGTGTAACCACTTCTTTTTGGTTTGATATTTGGTCATCCAAAGGATGTTTAATCGATATAGTGGGAATGCGAGGCTGTATCGATCTGGGAATACCCTACCACACGACGGTAGAACATGCGGTGCGCAACCATCGCAGGAGAAACCACCGGCTAGAGGCATATAACACCATAGAAGAGGTAATAGAGGAGCAACGAAACACTACTCCATCACATGAGGAAGACGTAGTACTATGGAGGCAAAAAGAAGGTGTTTTTCAACCAAAATTCAATTCTAAAGCAACTTGGGAACTTGTACGTGAAGCTAATCCTCTCACCTCATGGTGGAAGGGGATATGGTTTTTGCACGCAACTCCCAAATACTCTTTCCATGCGTGGTTAGCTACATGGAACCGCTTAAGCACAGGTGATCGGATGATTCTATGGAATGTTGGTGTTGACGGCAGGTGCGTATTTTGCAGAGGTAATATTGAAAGTAGAGACCACCTTTTCTTTGCTTGTGTCTTCTCAGCGGAGGTATGGAAAGGCCTGACGGGTAAGCTCCTTGGGCAAAACTATACTACGGATTGGATTCTCATAATGGAGATATTGGTTGACCTTTCATGCGATCACATCCATCTCTTTCTCCTAAGATATGTGTTTCAAGCAACGATCCACACAATATGGAGAGAACAGAACAATCGAAGGCATGGAACAGCCCCATCTATGGCAACGCAACTGATCCAGTTCATCGATAAACAAGTGCGAAACCAACTATCAACTATTCGGGAAATTGGTGATCAAAGATACGAGAAGGGCATGGAGACTTGGTTCACATTCCAATCGAGTTAACACTTGATGTAAAAGAATAAAGAGTCAACAAAAGTTGCACTAGTTGTAAAAAACGGTTTTTTGGTTTGAATAAATTTAACATTCATACAAAAAAAAAAAAAAAAAAAAAAAAATATTTTAGTGAATTGTGGTGAAATCAAGAATCCAATGTGGGGGAAAGGATTACACGAAACTGTGTGGTTTCTCGATTCCGTAATTAAAACTTTGATTTGGTCGCAAAATACCGATCATACGGTAAATATTCAGTTATGCTTATGTTTTTTTCTGCAAAATGTTCAAATCAAACATCATGCCTTGATATCATTCTCTGTGTACTAATAGAGATGAAACATTTCCTGATATATTTTTTCAGTTGGACGGTTTTCTCAGCTTCTTTCAAAAGTTATATTTTGTTTTTGTTTTGTCGAAATTAGTTTGTTCTCTTTTACATTTTTCTTTGATACAAAGTACATTTTCTTGGCTTATGAGTTATGACAGACTTTGAAGGAAATCAAGAGCAAGAACAAAGATGCCCAACTCAAAACTTTCCAAGCTAACATGTCTTCTTTTCAAATGATGTATTTCTCTCCAAATCCACTTCCATATTCGGCAAATTAAGTTCCTTAGTCGTATGGATCGTCAATAAGACAAAATCATGTCTTAGTGTCTTCTCCTCTTGACTTGTCTGTCTCAGAATCGATGTGATTTTGGTTTTCAAGTGATCCATGAGTGATGTTCAATGGTTACATAGTACATTGTATTTTATGGTAGTTCACTGTTGATATGTACATTTTATAATGTTTCGTTGACACTTGTAAAACTTCTTAAATGATGCCTACAGGTTAAGGAGCTTGAGAGTAAGTTGAAAGGATCTGAAAGCAGCTCCCTTGTTTGGCAACAAAAGGTTAAGGGTTTTGAATATAGGTTGAAAGATTCTGAAGGCAAACTCTCTTGTATGGCAACAAAAGGTTAGGAGGAGTGATTAAATCTCAAACTTACATTTTTTATTCGTATAAAGGGTAAAATCTTACCATCTCGCTCTTCAATTCGATATGGTTTACCAGACTAAAGAGTTGGAGACGAAACTAAAAGATGAGCAAAGCCAAGAGGCAGTGTTACTTCAACAGAATGTTAGTTTTCATGGATTGACTCAAGATTAAATGAGAGTTGCTTATGGTTTTCCTTCTATGGTTTTCTTAGTTTCCAAGATATTGGTTACAATGGTGTTTGATTCTTGATTGTTTTCTTTGGTGGTCTCATTTCTCTGCAGGCTATATTATTGGAGCCTCCTTGTGTTGCATCAGACTAATTAAGTAGGTCATGCATGGGATCTAATTTGTTATTTATTGTAATTCAACAGCTATTATTAAAGTTCATTCTCATATATCTTCCAAAATAAATCCCTAATATTTTGCTTCTATTAAACTATTAAAACACACACCTTACATGAAATTCCTACTCATTCAATTGTAATTCAACAGTTATTTTTAAAACTGATTCTCATTTATCAGCAAAAATAAATTCCTACTATTTTGCTTTTATAATAATTGAATACCACATGTTTCATTAATCATTCAATTGTAATTCAACAGCTATTTTTAAAACTGATTCTCATTTATCAGCAAAAATAAATCCCTACTATTTTGCTTTTATTAAAACTGAAAACCATATACCTTTTAAGCATTCAATTGTAATTCAACAACTATTTTTATAATCATTTCTTAATTATCATTTACTTTGCAATCAACGTAAACTACTCACCAATATAATGAAAATGAAAACATGGAACTTAACCGCACGAATTATTTTTTTGGATGAAAAAAACTATAAATGATACACATGTGAAACAACGAAAATAGAGTTCTTTTTGGTCGTCAGATTTATACAGATTTATAACAGATAGGTTTTAGTGTTTTATTTGGTTGCTTACAGGTTAGAGCTTAATGGTTTCAAAATATAAATATTAATATTTAACACGTTTAGCTAAACTAGACAGAATTGTGGGTTATTATTAGGGGTTCAAAATGGGTCAAAACTCATGAGTTTATCTAACCCAATCCAACCCATTAACCCTAATGGATTGAATATTTGGTTTCAATGGGTTGATGGGTTAAGTTGTTTGATGAGTCAAATGGATTGAGTTAAAATGGGTTGAAATAAAATGGGTTATTGGGTTGAAAATGGATAACCCATCAACCCGTCTATAACTAAAAGACATGATTTCATAAAAAAAAATTATTTTGTTACCAAAACCAATATTCCACAAATTATCTCGTTAAAAGCTTTTTTGACTATTTTCGAATTTTCCGGCAAAAAACGTGATTCGGAAATTTCCCACCAGAATTTGATCCGGGAAATAAATTTTCCGCCAAAACCAAGATTATAAAAAAACACAATCTATTAAACCATTTTCTGCCAAAAACGAGATTCATAAAATTTCCCGCCAAAAATATGATCCCGCAAAAATTTCCCACCAAAAACGTGATTTCACAAAATATTTTTGCCAAAATCGAGATTCATAAAATTTCCTGCCAAAATATGATTTTGTAAAAATTTTCCGCCAAAAAAAGATCTCGCAAAATTTTCCCGCCAAAAAAAGATCTCACAAAATTTTCCCGCCAAAAAAAGATCTCGCAAAATTCCCGCCAAAAACGTGATCTCACAAAATATTTTTGCCAAAATCGAGATTCATAAAATTTCCCACCAAAATATGATCCCGCAAAAATTTTACCGCCAAAAATATGATCCCGCAAAAAAAATTTCCGCCCAAAACGTGATCTCACAAAACATTTCCGCCAAAATCGAGATTCATAAAATTTCCTGCGAAAAACTTGATCCCACAAAATATTTTCGCCCATATCGAGATTCATAAAATTTACCGTCAAAATTATGATCCCACAAAAATTTCTTGCTAAAATACGATCTATAAAAATTTCCCGCAAAAAACGAGATTTTGCAAAAATATTGCGCCCAAAACACAATTTTGAAATCAAAATTGTAAAATCATTTTTGACTCTAACATGATTTTACAATTTTTTAATAAATATTTATATAATCATTGTATGTATCATAATAAAATGGATTGGGTCAAAGTCATTACAACTCATTTATGTTTAATGGGTTCATGGGTTGATCCAAAATGGATTGGGTTAACCCATAAACCATTAACATTCAACCCCTATAGGTTATGGGTTGGGTTGGGTTGGGTTGGGTTGGATCATCCATTTTGACATCCCTAATTATACATAAATCTGTAACTTTTTACCTCCTTAATTTGGGTTAATTTATAAATGCTTAGGACAAATCATATTTTCCCTACTCTTACAACTCTTAAATGACCTTATAATATTGGTCAACTCCTGAACCAAATTTATCTATACAACTGATTTTTATATAATTAATTTATTCACCCATGCTGCCATGCGAACAATTTATTCATGAAGATTTATGTGGTTTTAATTTGTAACTGAACAATTGAACCCATTGTCATTTAAAGATTTTAAAATATACTCAAACAATAACCCAAAAGTCAATCTTATATTTTAGAAAACTAAAGTCCCAGCAAGAAAAATTAAATACACGAAGCATCCATTTGTGTTGTAATATTACTTCCGTACTTATTTCACTAGGGTTGGACTCGCGCGTTGCGCGAGTTTGGCTTCTTTACATATGTTTGTGTTGTTTTCCTATGTTGTTTATCAATATCATATATAACCTGAATTAGTAAGTATTTTATGTTAGTATATATATTTACATTTATTTACACATTATAATATCATATTTTCAATTATTAATTTGTTTTTAATTATTTTTTTAGTAATTCTTTCGATTTGTTATTTGATTTTAAATAAATAGCTCGTTTCGTTTTTGAGAACTTATTATTTTATTTATTATTGCATAATAAATTTATCCAATCTTCAAACAAATTCTAAATATAACCAATATATTTACATTTGTCATTTTTTCACAAAACACTAATATAATTATAGAAAGTTAATTTATATATAATTTTTTTTACGTTTTCCTTAAAAATTTTGAAAATAGTTTTTGTTTCTCTAGACTATTAAAATCATTGATTCAAATTTTGAATTACAAAAGCTCGTCAGGGAATGTCTTTTTGTAGAACTACGTACATTTCTACATAAAGATCACAAATTATTCTCGGTATATTTTGCTGTACAATTTATGAATAATGTGACCACTAATTTTATACTTAATATATATATATATATCAAATTTAAGATTTTTTATTTGTTTTAAATTACAATACTACAATGTTTTCAATTTTTTTCTTTTCTACTTCCAAAACTTGAAAATATTATATTCTAAAGTTTCACCTTATTTTCTTATTATAGTAAAATCATTCAATGTCCTTTAGTGAAATCATACATCCTCTTTTTTTTTAAAGTCTTCAGTCTCTTAACAATCGGCTAAAACTCAATTACGATACTTCAATAATTAACATCATTGAATCTATTTTCTGTTTGATTATTTTTTATTAACATTTATATTCAACGCTTTTATATAAATTCGTAATATTTTGATTATTTTCTAATGACCATATAAATAAAAGTAATTTATTATTGTAATTTTTAATTCGAAAATAAATACTCAAATAATCCTAAAATATGGTTTGCATGACGCATTTATTAAACTTAACGACAAAAATTTGATTTAACTATTTACAATTTTATGTTACTTTGTTTACCTATTTTTAGTAGAACATAACTCAAGCAATGCATGATTTTTTTGTCTTACACCAATTTGTACCTTATATCTCTAAAATAATAGTATTATAACACTTTCATATTTTTCTTTTATACTTCCATAAAATTATATAACATTATAAATAGAATCGTATATCCTAAATTTTCATCTTATTATCTCATCTTTAATTAGATAGTTCAGTACCCTTTTAGTGAAATAATATATATTCTTTATCTTTAGATCAACAACCTCTTATATTAACACGTTCATCTCTCATTTGTTCAAATATGCTCATGTATTTCTTTAACGAATAGGTGTAAGTACGTTCATGACCAAAAAAACCAATAGCCTCTTAACAATTTTCTGACACTCAAGATTCTTTTTCTTTGATTCTTTGATGTCGCTAATATCTTTATTCACTTTTCTTATATGTATATTCATTTTACATATTTCCAATTTTTGAAATTGAATATATAAACTTTTATCGTTATCATAAATTCATAGTAAATACTGAAATATTAATTTCTACTTTTATTAATTTATTGACTTATTTTTCGTTTTTTAATTTAATTAAAAAATTAGTAGTTATAAGTAACAATAAATATACATAAACATGAGCTTAACACTAAAATTAATTATTAAAAAACTTTTTTGCCTATGTGGACACCTTAGATGGAGAGAGGACTCCCTAATTATATATATGATTATATTCTCAACTTTTTTCAATTAGATTTCATAATCATTTAATCCATTCCACTCAACGTTAATTTCATAATATTCATATTCAAAACATGTTATTGAGGGATATATAAATATATATATATATATATATTTGGTCAAAAAGATGACTTTTTTCATTAATGGACTTAAATAATATTCAGTAATCTTTTCAGATTAATTGTAAAATAACTTCATATCTATATTTATTCTGTATATTCACATTCAGTAAAGATCATTACCTTTAACATTTTAACATCACATTTAGTAACTATATTTATATTTCACAAAAGATTATTTCATACTCTAGTTTGAAGAAAAGGTAATGAAATATATCATCGGTGAAGCAAGATAGGATTCCCAAACGTCAAGCAAAGATTGATCCTCTCACAGAAGAATTGGAAAGAAACAAAGAGCATGAGAAGGTAAGTGTTCTATTTTTTCATTATATCAATTTTGCAGTTAAAAGGATTACATTAAATAAATATATTGTTTGGAACTTTGAAAAAAAGTAATTGAACCATTTTTTTTTTTTTAGCTAATCCCTACGGTGTGCTATGCAGAAGGGATTAGTTAAAAAAAAAATCAAATGGTTCAATTACTTTTTTTCAAGGTTCCAAACAATATATTTATTTAATGTAATCTTTTTAACTGCAAAATGGATATAATGAGAAAATAGAACACTTACCTTCTCATGTTCTTTGTTTCTTTCCAATTCTTCTGTGAGAGGATTGATCTTTGCTTGACGTTTGGGAATCCTATCTTGCTTCACCGATGATATATTTCATTACATTTCCTTCCTAATGCATAGCACACCGTAGCTATTCCTTAGGAGTTATCGTTCTAATAGAAGTAGGAATAGCTAAGGTGTGCTAGCATTGTATATATCGTTGTTGAATTCTAAAACTGAGATATCAAAAACATGGAATTTAAGTTTTAGTTTTGAGTTATTTTTTAAACATTAATCAGAGAGATATTTTAACCCTAAAACATGGATTTTTTTAAAACATTAATCATAGAGATATTCTTAACCCTAAAACGTGTGAAACGTTCTTTTTATTTAGGCTTAATGTATTTTCAATCATTTATGTAAACCTAACTCCATATTTGGAGTATGAGATAGCCGATTTTCTACATTAACCACTATGTATGGATCTCATGAAATGAAAGTAAGTTTTTCTTCTTGCCTCTCTAAATTTATGGGCAGAATTTAATTGTTGTATTCAATTCTTATTTTCTTAATATAAGATGTTTGGACTAAAATCACGCATATCAAGAAATTATTTTTATTCTAAAAGGTAATGTTTAATATATACCATTTACTACTAAATCACAAGTCACTTCACCAATAAGAATGTGACATGTGGCATGTTTATTAATGAAATGAGCAAAATAAGTTAAAAGGGTTCAAACAAATAAATATATTTCCAAAGTAAAAGGAAGCAATATAACAATATCAACCGTGTCCTATAAACTACTCCACGATCCCACTAAATTCACCTCCATCTTTTCCATTTTTATTTGTTCAATATATTTTGACGACAGTTCTCTATTTCTAAGTTCTAATGAAGAATACAAAGACGACAAGATAAAGTTGATTTGATGGAGGTCTACAATTCAAATAACAAATCCTAAATTTGTTTTCGTAACTTAGTTTTTATGAATAAGTAAAAGCTTTCTTTATCGTTTACATGTCGAGGAGAAAAGTACTCCAAGATTTTGCAAAAATTAAAAATTCTATATAATATTATTGAAATGAATTTAATATATTAAAAAGGACTAAAATACGTTTTTTGAAATTTTTATATTATAAAATAGCATGATACATATATAAGTTATATATTTAAAGGATTTAGATATCCATACCCTAAAAGTTTACTATTTGAATTTGACATATTTGGACACCCATATATCCTAATTCTAAAACATATTGGTGTTTGGATTTTGGATAATATATAGTTTCATCCCTATCAACCGAAAACTTTAAAACTAATTCAATTTTCATTCATATAAATTTTACACTACTTTTTCAACGCATTTAAAAAACAAACTAAAGAAGAGAGCACCATACATGTAATCTGCATCTGAAAGAGGGGTACACGATTTTGGGCTTTGTCCATTCAATTTTGTTAAAGCTAAGATCCCTACACAACAAGCCTCACAATATCAGTTCGAGTTCTGATTTTTCACCCCCGAGAAATAGATTAGAATAACGATTTAATCAGGTCAAAAAACAACAAGTAGAAATGAAAGCCAATTGAAATTGTGAAGAAACCATTACCAAATACGTTTAGACTTAGGATCAAACTTCACAAAGTCCTCATCTTATCATACCATGAGAGTGAGAGAGGAAAACGTGAAAGGTCGATTTTGGTAATCAGAAAATGATGAGTCCTTGTTGACGGCTGTGTCGCTTGAGGGAGAAATTATTTAGGATTTTTGTCTTAAATAGATGATTTAGGTTTTATATGTAGGTTAAACTGAAGGATGCATGAACCTAAGGATAAGGATGAAAAAAAAAACAAAAAAAACTATGCATGAACCTAAGGCTGAAATTAATATTTATTTTCAAATTACTACATATGGATGGATTTTTAGAATCTATATGTATTTCTTATCTTTATATTGCTTAGTATTTCTGTAAGTTTTTAATTGTATATGTGTAAACTTTATTTCACGCAATATATATATTTTTTTTTTTTGATAACCAGGGTTGATCCGGGTTTATATTATCCGACTATATATATAGTGTTTAATTGGTGGATTAAAAACAAAACAAAGACGTTAAAGGGAATAAAAAAATATCAAAAGCATAGGAGCCATGATCTCTAGGGAAAAAGATGTTAAACTGAAAGATGCATGAACCTAAGGATAAGGATGAAAAAAAAAACAAAAAAAACTATGCATGAACCTAAGGCTGGAATTAGATATTTATTTTTAAATTACTACATATGGATGGATTTACAGAATCTATATGTATTTCTTATCTTTTATTAGTATTTTTGTAAGTTTTTAATTGTATATGTGTAAACTTTATTTCACGCAATATATATATATTTTTAAGATATTACTCATTTTTTATGTACTCGATGATGATGATATTAACTACTCCCTCCGTTTCATTTTATATTATGTTTTGGTAGAATACGCGGAAATTAAGAAAACATAGTTATAATCAAAATCTCATTTAATAATTAATTAAAAATATAATTCAACCAATTATGTAAAAGACTTCGGAATTTAAATGGTCAATGATATCAGTTTATATTAAAACCTGCATAGAAATTAGTAAAACATCTTATAAATGGGAACAAAGAAAAATCTCTTAAACATCTTATATTATGAAACGGAGGGAATATAGATATGGTTGAATAATTTCTTATAGTCATTATGGTTGTTTATATCATAAAAATATTCATTATGCAAAATGATAAAGTGACACTTGTATTTGGAACATATCAACTCTTGGATATGATTTAACGAATGAATAAATTAGATTTAAATGAATAATAAGATGTGCATTTACTTGGTCTCAAGAATCTTAGGTATGATGAGTTCACTTTTCCTAGCTTTCTCAAAATCACGCGCAACCAAAAAATATCATAAAATGTCATTACAATTCCAATAGTCATAATTAACATGTCATTCAAGAGCCAAAGAGAGGACAAATGACTACACAACACCTAAAAGCCAACACCACAACACAACATGATATTATCAAGGCTATGAATCTGTAAGACATGAAGCAATACATATAGATTCTAGTTGAATATTTCGTATAATATTGTGATTGTGTTTTGTCTTATGAGCCTACACGCACGAGCAACATCAAATTGTAGGATCAGACTTACAAGTGTTCAGTGCATGGGATTGATATGGAGATTTACCTCAGCATCTACACATCGGTGATAAGTTTTGCTTCTTCGTAGCAGCATCTCTTACTTAAGAAGTTACAACCATGAATAGACTGCCAATTGAAATTTCCACCATTTTCTTGCTCTTGAAATTTTGATCAGAGATTTTGACTTCAAAATAGCTTGTGTATATTCATCAAAAGTTGTACGAGTCAAATGTAGGGAAACCAAAACAATTTGTAAATATCAAAGTCTAACCAACATTGGAAACAATGAAGTATTCTTCCAGCCTATAATTTGATTTTGCTATTTATTCATTGTGATTTCTAGTCTTAAAAATCATTAAAATAGAATTACATATCAAAAGTTCATGTAAAAAAGAGGCTGTAAGAGATTCTTATATTCAAAATATCAAAAGACACAATAATCTTGACATTAACCAGAAAATTGGCTATTTCACACCCCTAGTATGGAGATATGTTTGATTTATGCACTAACTTTATTATTATGCTAAAATATACCCCCAACAAATTAAAACTTACTACATCTATTTTAAATGTGCATATTCATATTTCATCATAGTTAAATTATGACGACGTGGATGGCATTGCTACGTGTCAAACAAGAACGGCTATTTCATATCCCATATACAGAGCGATGATCGATTTAAACTCGAAATATGATACATATCCCTACTAAAGATAGATTTGAAAGAGAGGTTTTTCAAGCATCATGGTAGAACAATAAAAAAGATGTTCCAACACGCAGAACAAAGCGGAAATGGACTTTTATTGAATTAGAAAGCCCAATTATGAGAGAAATTGAAAGCCCACATAGCATGAAACTTAGGGTTTCATGGTGGTAGATTAAATAGGATTAGACGGTGACAA
>LT669794.1:47266007-47463107 GCA_900128785.1 Arabis alpina
CGCAGATTCATAGGAGATCGATCAATTATCCTCTCGGATCGATTCCTCCTCTGCGATAACACGAAACCTGCACAACAAACACAATCCAACAATCCATACACCACAAAACACACAGAAACAACATCAATCATCACAATCAACTAGTTTAACCTACCACCATACAACCCTAACGAATCCACCGGCCCAGAAGCCATGGTCACGCACTCACCTTAGATTTTCGGTTAGATTCTGGTAGAATTGAGGCTAGACACGAATTCAGCAACAACCACCACGAAATTCCACCTCAAATCAATCAAGAACGAAACCCTAATCACAAACTATCAGGAACAAGAGAAACTCCTCTCAAACTCTCTGTTTCTGATTTTTGGGACTTTGGTTCGCTCAAATGCGGCCAAAAACTCTTAAATACGAAGCCCTAGGGTTTACCCAAACCGGCCCGGTCCAATCGAACAACTTAAATCGAACCAGAAACCCAGCCAATTCGAGCACCTGTCGATCGACAACCACTAGGTATGTCGATCGACAGCCCTTAAGAGCCCTGTCGATCGACAGACACCAAGTGTGTCGATCGACAGCCCCTCCATTTCCTCACAAAATGGTTTACGGGCGTCACAGATCTCATCAAAACCGTAAAATCATTTTTGTCACTAAAACCGTAAAGTCGCGTTTTCCAATAATATAAATAGATGAAAATTAATATGGTTAATATTATAATTAAATTTATGATTATATTAAAGGATAAGCATTTTAGTCATTTTTTAACTAGAATCATTTGAATGGAGATGTAAGTTAATACATACAAACAAAGGTCCATTTAAATGGATCTTTGGGGTCATGTTCGTTTGCTCATTTGGTATCTCCATTCAAATGGATCATCCAAATGCATCATCGGAATGATCTATGATCCATTGAAGGGTGTTCGTTCATTTTCTATTATTCATTTGAATGATCTATTTGAATGGACGTTTGTTTGTATGAGCTAATTTACCTATGCATTCAAATGGATTTAATAAAAAATTACTAAATGCTTATATTTTAATCTAATCATATATTTAACTATAATATTAATCATATTAATTTTAATCTAATCATATTGTTGGAAAAACGTGATTTAATGGGTTTGGCATAAAAACATTATTTTACAATTTTGGCGGGAACGCGTGACATTACGGTTTTAGCAAGAAAATATTATTTCAAGAGATGTCGGAAAACATGAGTTTACGGTTTTGGCGAGAAAACAAAATTTTGCGATTTTGACGAGAAAACGATATTTTGCCATTTTGGCGGGAAAATGTGATTATACAGTTTTGTCGGAAAACGATATATCACGATTTTGACGGGAAAATGATATTTTGCAATTTTGGTAGTAACTAAAACACGATGACACGATTTTGACATAAAACATGATTTTATGATTTTGGCAGAAACACGTGATGTTACGGGTTTGGCGTGAAAACGCTATTTCGCAATGCTAGCGAAAAACGTTATTTTATGATTTTGGAGAGAAAACGCTATTTCATGATTTTGGTAGTAAAACACGATTATACGGGTTTTGAGGGAAAACATGATTTTACGATTTAGGAGGAGAAACGTGATTTTATGGGTTTAGCAGGAAAACGCTAATTTGCGATAAGGAAAAAAATTGCTATTTTACAGTTTGGCCGGAAAAACATGAGTTTACGGTTTTGTCGGGAAAACATGATTAGTTTACGGTTTTGGCAAAGAAACCATATTTTACTAATTTAGCATGAAAACATAAATTCACTGTTCAGAGATAAAACGCGATTTTACGAAAAAATGCGATTATATGATTTTTGGCGTTAAAAAGTGATTTTGTGTTTTTTTGTGAAAACATAATTTTACGATTTTTGCTAGAAAACATGTTTTTTTTTGTAGAAGAATTGTACAAATTCTCCTTTTTTGGGTTATTCAACCCAATTTTCCTTATATAAAAGGGATAATAGGACAATAAATCATGGAGAACGAAAAATTAAATAAGAGACAATAGGATATTGAAAACTCGACGTAACTATTTTCGACTGATGAGAAGAAAACGATAAAGACCCTTCTTAAGTAGCTGCAAGTGACATTAGGGACATCTACTTCTATCATATACAGGGACAATGTTGGATTATTAAAACAGTGAATAGTTGAACAACTATTTACCTTATCAACACATAATCTCGGTACAGTAAAACTTTTATAAATTAATAATGTTGGGACTTCGAAAAAATTATTAATTTAGAGAGATATTAATTTATCGATTAATTAATAAATATTAATTTATAGAGAGATATCTTTTTTAGGTAATAATTTTCTTAATTTGTTTTTTTCGAATGATGTTATATTATGAAATTTAACGAAATTTGCCTAAATGACATGAAATTTTGATTAAAATGTTTGATAATCGCAATAGAGTAGATTTTCTTATCATAATATACGATCAAATTAATATAATATATTATGTGTAAAATGTAGAAGAAATCATACTTATTATCTCTAATGTCGATGAATACATTTAGAAAGAGTTATATATAAAGAATCAATTATTTTGTCAAGAATTTTTCACAAGTTTATGATACACACCGAGAAAGCAATTAGTCAATCATACAAGTTTTTGATGCATAAATAATGTTAAAGATAAACTATAAGTAGATTTTCAATTTAAGTCCAAACAAAAATCATTAAAACCATGTTTTAGTAGATTATATATATATATATATATGCATAATTATGTATAATTATTAATTTATACTATTGTTGGGACCATATTTTACATAAGAGTTTCAAAAAAAATATTATCTTTTCATTCTATCGAATTTTGTTAATTTTTACATTGGTCCGACTCGAGACCAGAAAATTGTATTAATTTATGATAATTAGTAATTTATAGAGTATTAATCTATAGAGGTCTACTGTATATGAACCCAATTTTCCTTTATAAAACTATTTTTTTGATTTTGTTAATTTCTTCTCTTTTTTTAAGTCATAAGGAAAATGTTTAACTTTTTTATAAAAAAATACCACCTAATTTATGTAATGATAAGGTGTCTCTACTCTTTTTTTTTTTTTTTTTGAATTACCAGGAGGTTCCGGGCCGAAACCCATAATCTCCCTAGGGCCGAAACCCATAATCTCCTAGGCCCGAAACCACATCATGTAATATTAGTTTCGTCCCAAGAGCCACTCGAACCAGCGACCTCTAGGCTTTGCCTGAAATCTTTACCAGTTGAGCTATCGGCTCTTGGTCGATAAGGTGTCTCTACTCTCTCGATTCCCGAAGAAGTAAGTATTAGTTTAGTTACGGGTAACAAATATGTTAGCTAATATTTAGAATTACCTTCTTTGGTTAGTGTCTCCAAGTTAAGATTACCAACCGTTGCAACAAAACTCGATGAACGCATTACATCCGCGGCATCCACTGAAATGGTACTAGCATGAACGACTGTTCCTAGGTCCTCGTTGGGAGTTAAACCACTTAAAGATCCACCACTACCGGTGGATCTAATACGGGTTCCCTCAATAACCAACATTTCTTTTGTAGTGAAAATCTCTTCCAGCACGTTTAGGTTAGCAATGATAAAACAATCCCCGTCTAAACCTTTCCAAAAGAAGCATCGCCGAATCAATACAAACAACCTCTACTTTTGACGTGTTGAGGATATTAAAAAGCTTACCGCGATAGTTTATTGGTTGATCATCCAACCTCGGTTTGGAGCCCTCACCAAAAGAAAAATTATCCCTCTTCTGAAAATGATACCGATCTACCTCATGTTCACCGCAAGTCACACATATCCCCATAGCTTCGTTTTTCAAACGAACTGCTATGAACTCTTTCACAGCCCCATTGTCAGCTATGTCTACAGGTGAAGTTAGTTTCATGTGTGGGACAAACATCCTATCAGGATCCTGGAATGTCAACACCACCTTTGTGAGGCCATCGATCTTATACGTAGTCTTCACAATTTCGAAAAGATTATCGAAACTTTCATTCTCTTGCAACACCACCTCGTGAACCACCTCGTTGGGGATAGTTACGAAACTCCATTCACCTGAGTCAGCTTTCTCCCAAACACCACGCAACAATTTCACAAGGATCTCCATTAACTACATAGCCGAAACAACAAAATATACATTAAATTCTTTCGAAGTAACACTAAACGACGCTAGTATTAAAAGAATTTAAGAGAAACAATTTTTTCACCAGAACTACACTTGTCCTTTATTTTATTTTGTAACAATGACGTTGCTCATTGTCCGCCGGATAGAGCAATATATACACGCTAATAAATCCTAATTACCTATACGTGCACATGATTACATATACAATTTCTATTAGAGGGGAAATCTCATCAAAACGATTAGGGCTGGGCAAAATAAGCAGACCAGAAACCGACACAATAGCCGAATGGATCCTAAATCACTATATCGGAACCCAACCCAAACCGATAATCGAATCAGTACCAAAAGTACTCGAAATACAAGTATATACTCAAAAATATAAATTATATTTAGGCTTGTATATTAGTTTATTTTGAAGACAAAATATTTTAAAGACTACACTAAAAATCGAGCTTTTGCCCTATAATATTTTTAATTTTTGCATTCACTTGAAGCAAAAATAAAAATGATATAGTTGATATTAATTAAAGACCATTTAGATTAGCAGTAGTCTATATATACTTTTGTAATTATATATTTTCAAATTTTATAAAAGAATTATTGTCTCATTACATTTTGAAAAGCTAGTTTTCAAAATTTTAAAAACATGGCTTAGTTATCAATTACATTAAAAATTAGATTATTAAACCAAACCTCCCTAAAATAAATCCGCGTACATGTAGGTTTCTAAATATAGTTATTAAGAAACTTAAGTTGATTTAGTTTTAAATAACATAGGAAATATATACTTTATAAATCTTATTGTTACATCAAGTTACTAAAGTATCTCTCCAACCCTTGATCAAAATTGTATAACTTAATTTTACAGCAAAAGAAAGAAGAACAAAAAAGATGAATCGTACCTTAAATGTGTTTTGTCGTTGGGCAAGGCAATGAAGAGCTAAACAGATCTCGTGGAAGCAGGCCGATGGTTGTGACTTGTGTAATCGCCCCATTGATGCTTATAAGCAACGCCGTTGACAAAAAAATAATTGTGGACGTAAGATGATTGAAAGCTCCTGAATCAGTTTCTAATTTCAAACTGGTAATAATAAATGTCGCGGAACCAGACTTTCTCTTGTTTTTTACTTTAAAAACAAAATAGGTATTATCAATATAACCAAGATCTTCGTTGAATTGAGGTAGCAGACAAATTTGAAGTTATTTAATAGCTAGGTACTCATGTAGGGTCGAATAAAAAAATAACACTAGTCTCACAGCCTTAGAGCGGATGTCCTAAACAAATAAAAACAAAAACTTTACTTTAGAAAAACTAATTGTTTACAATAACTCCATCGTCATATAGAAATAAAAATATTAACCAAACTTTCAAAATTAATTTTTTTTAATCAATTATATTTCAAGGGATAATATATCCAAATCAGATTTTACCGGAAAATAGAGTAACTCACCTCATCGACGGTGATTCATCAGAAGAAATGTAAACTGCATAATTGTGTCAGTGTGAAACTTTCAGTTTTAACATTTTTTATCTAGTATTACATATGATTAACCAAACCTCCCTGTTTACTTTCATTTTTCGGTTTGATAAAATTCAAATCGGCTATTTCAGTTTCGTTTTGAAGAGAAAGCAATTTTTAAGAAACTTGGTATATTTTGGTTCAAATTCGGTGTATTTTGATCTTTCGGAAGTTCGGTTTGTCTGTTGTTTTGGCTATTTTGGTTTTCTATATTCTTTTTGCTATTTTACAAAGTAAGGCGTAAGCTTTCGGGTACCCAATCGGGTTTCAGATTGGGTACTTCAGATATCAAATTTTCGGATTTCTAAATATAAAACCCGTATGGGTTATATAGAAATACGGGTTGGGTATTTTTGGGTTCGGGCGGGTTTCGGGTTTGTCATCAGAAACCAAAATTAACCCGATCAAACCTGTAAATTCAAAAGCAATGTAGCAATTTACTCTAAGTTACAAATTGATAAACAAGACAATGTCTAAAACAATGTTTCAATCAAATCAAAACTTCAAATCCATACATAATGTCTAACAACCACAAAAACAAAAGCAACCTAATGTCTAAAACCAAATCAAAACTTCAAATACATAATAAAACTGAAATGCAAACTGGAAAATTAAAAGATAGCTTTCTCTTGTGCTTCTCCATCCTCCCTTGTCGATTCTTGATTCCTCCTATGATAAGTACAAATCAAAAACAAATAGAGATTAGAAAATGATTATACAAATTCATGAGAGAAAAAGTTTATAAATCCAAAGCATATTAAACGATTGTTGTATTACCAAGTGGTAATAATCAACCAATTTATATTACATGGTTTTTTCTTTCTTTAAAGTATTGGTCTTTTTGCGAAAATTACTAAACAAATATTTTGTGAGAAGTTTACGGTTTATCATCACCATCACAATCTTATAGAAGATAAAACAAATGATTATCTAAGTAAAAAAATTGTTGTTCCAAACATAAAACTAGGACTTCTATTATGTTATCCTCTCGTTATAAAACAGTTCACCAAAACTAGAAAAATTGACCAAATCAATTTATGTAGAATCTAGGGATTATATAGAATCAAATCAAAGAAATCAAATAATCACTAATGACAAATCGATCCTATACAAATCGAATTCAGAAACTACATTGAAGCAAAAACAACAATGTATCAATCACATACCTTCAAATGGATTATAGATTCCTCGGATGGAGGAAACAAATTCCTTAGAAGATTTGGATTTCCAGCTTGTAAATCAAAAAGGAATTATGTGGACTTATACCGTATCGGTAAATGGAGATTTAGGTTAATGCGAGAATGATTATACAAATTTATGAGAGAAACAATTTATGAATCCAAAGCATATTAAACAATTGTTGTATTAGCAAGTGGTAATAATCAACTAATTTAGATAACATACCTTTTTCTTTCTTTAAAGTATAGATCTTATTGCAAAAATTACTAAACAAATATTTTGTGAGAAGTTTACGGTTTATCATGACCATCACTATCCTATAGAGGATCAAACAAATGACTATCTAAGTAAAATAATTGTTGTTCCAAACATCAAACTAGGACTTCTATAATGCTATCCTCTTGTTATAAAACAATTCACCAGAACTATAAAAATTGACCAAATCGATTTATGTAGAATCTAAGATTTATATATAATCAAATCATAGAAATCAAACAATCACCAAAGACAAATCGATCTTCTAAAAATCGAATTCAGAAACTACATTGAATCAAAAACAACAATGTATCAGTCACATACATTCGAATGGTTTATAGACTCCTCGGATGGAGGAGACGAATTCCTTAGAAGATTTGGATTTCCAGCTTGTAAATCGAAAAAGAAATTATGTGGACTTTTAGCATATATCGGTAAATGGAGATTTAGGTTTCTGAAACTGGAAACTAAACAGACTATTACTGGTAACTGTATATTTGTATATATGTGTTCTTTGAATAGTTTGGATAACCATTTTATTGTTGGGTACCCTTAACTCGAACCCGAAATTTTAAATTATAAAACCCATTCGGGTTATTATGACTACCCGTACCCATCCAAATCCGGTTTTTTTGGTGTGTTCGGGTTCGGTTTTCGGGTTCGGGAAGTATGGTCAGGCCTATTTTACGTTGTAATAATTCCTTTGATATCTTGTTTTTGTTGTTATTTAACTAATGACTAGACTTCTGATCTCGTTCAGATTTATTGTTGTTTGTCGCAAACTTGAACACCACGATTAATACGAGTCCCCAAAAATATGTTGATATGTCTCACGGAAGTTGGATCTTCCAAACTTCACTATCAGAAAAGGCAAACCTTAAGGTTTACAAAAAAGGATCAATTTGAGGAAGAATAAAACACGAATAAATAAGAAAAGCTTAGAGAAGGAGATGAAGAAGAAGAGCCAAATCGATTGCTTTTTTTTCTTTTATTTATTGAATTACCAGGAGGTTCCGGGCCGAAGCCCATAATCCCCTCAGGCCTGAAACCATAGCATGTAATATTAGTTTCGTCCCAAGAGCCACTCGAACCAGCGACCTCTAGACTTTGTCTGAAATCAGTTGAGCTATCGTTACTCTCTTTCTCGAAGTTCAAGCTTTCTCTCTCTAACTTGTTCTTCCTGTTCTTTGGTACCAAGCTTGAAGATGACTTTGATTCACTCTTATATTCCTCGTTGACTTGACCGTTGCAACAACCAAATGGTCTTGGGCTTCTTTTTAATTAAATTGTAATGGTGCTAGTACCCCATGTTCATTCTAGTTTGTGTGAGTGTAGATACCAGTATAGACACTGTTATAACAGACGTGTGACGATAATAGAACGATAACAAAGACACATATATTTAACGTGGTTCACCAATAGCGTGTTGGCTACCTCCACGCGCAAAGGAGACATATTTTATAAATGGGGGCAGAAGTTTATGGGTTCAAAGACCCGATACAGAATTTACATAGAGTTTCAGTTTAAAGAGATGCTAGGGTTAACTAGAGTATTTATGAGGAACCCGATTAACCCTAACTCGATATGGGCCTATCTTTATGTCGGCCAAAATAGATGGTTGAAAGCCTGAATTAATGACTAAGGCCCATCAGAAGCCTAAAGCCCATTAGATGACTGAAGCCCAACAGATGACTAAAACCCAACAGATGAGTGAAAGTCCACCAGATGTCTGAAGCCCAACAGAAGCCCGAACGGATTCAAGGCATATTTTAACAAATCTCCACCTTGACTTGAATCCTCCAAACAGATGTACTCAATTGACATCCAAGATATATTTAACAAATCTCCACCTTGACTTGATTCCTCTAAACAGATGTACCAGATGCACAATTTTAGTGCCAGACGTACGAGATGCACAATCCTTGTGCTAGACATACCAGATGCACAATCCTTGTGCTAGACATACCAGATGCACAATTGTAGTGTCAGATGTACGAGATGTCCCATTTATCTCAAATGTACCAGATGCACCAATATAGTGTCAGATGTACGAGATGTCTCATTTGCCTCATATGTCCTTCCGGACCAGATACCCCATTAGAGGTCTGATGCTCTACGATGATCCAGATGCCCTCACCAAGCCAGATACTCAGCTGAGTCAGATGCTCCACCATAAGCCAGATGCTCCACCAGAAACCAGATGCTTCACTGAGCCAGATGCTTCACTTAGAGCAAGTTGATAGACCAAGAGTCAGATGCTTTACCTAAAGCAAGATGCTCCACCAAGAGCCAGATATCCTACCAAGTCAGATGCTCTACCAGGAGCTTGATGCTTCAGTGAGCCAAATGCTATAATTAGTCAGATGCTTGCTCCACCTAGCGTCCGATTCTCCACCTAGAGCTTGATGCTCCCCCAGAAGCCTGATGCTCCACCCGGAGACTGATGCTCTATCATGAGTTTGAAGTCCTCATAGAGCCAAATGCTTAAACAGAATATTGATGCTCTACAAGAGGCTGATGCTCCACATGTTCGAACAGAAGCCTGATGCTCTACAAGAGTCTGATGCTCCACCTGCTCAAACAGAAGCCTGATGCCCCATTAAGGGCGTGATGCCTCCAAAGAGGCATGCTGCCCTTACACGAGCATGACGTCTCCACAGAGGCATGATGCCCTTACACGAGCTTGAAGCCTCCACATAAGTCTGTTGCCCTCACATGAGCTTGATACCTCCACAGAGGTCTGATGCCACAATGTGCTGAATGCCCTAACGGGTCTGATGTCTTCAATAGACGAGTTGCCCCAACGGGCCAAAATGCCCTAACGAGCCGGAATGCCCCAACGAGCCAGAATGTCTCAACAGACCAGGATGCTCCAAAGGGTCACATGTCCTGACAAAACCATATGCCCCCAACACAGGGCTAGATGCCATTATACAACAAAAATGCTTTAAGAAGACCATATTTCGAGACATGGCCATATGCCTTCACAGAGCCGGATGTCCATACATGACCAAATGCCTTCACAGATCCGATGTCCATTCAAGACCAGATGTTCGTACATGACCAGATGTGTTCAGAAGAATAGACAGACCAGATGCCTCACAAGCTAGATGTCGCTACAGGACCCATATGCCCTTCATGGGCCTGATGCTCCTCATAGGAGCCAGAATGCCCTTATTGGGCCAAATGCCCCAACTGGGGCCAGAATGCAGATGTTTATGTGAAACTCAACACCAAGTAGACCATTCAGCTTTTGAATGTCACATAGATTCTTGGTAGTCATCAACATGTTGTCCAGATAAAGCGACAGGTAGATGTATGACACATCTTCAGCATGTTGTGCATAACCCACCATATTCTGAAAATCATATCTCTCAGATGGTCGAACCTCAATCCTTATAGGTTGATCCTCAACTATACTACGATGTGTAGTATTAAATGGTTGATTTCCTGGTTGTGTCTGTTCTGGTAAATCAGATTTTTCAGATTGTTGTTGATCAACTGTATGTTTTTTCAAACAATTGTCTTCGTGACCAGTATGCAGCTCCACCTGCTTGTCAGAGCTACCATCCCTTGTGGCAGCTGACCACATCTTTGTCGAAGTCTTACAGTCAACACATGTGTGTGGTCTCTAGTTGATCACTCAGCCAGCTGTACTTACAGCGTCAAACCAGAACTTTCCTCCCATACCAACATTCGAGAGCATGCACCTCGCCCTCTCCAGCAATTTCAGATTCATCCACTTAGCTACACCACTCTGTTGTGGTATATCTCCGATTGTGTGATGATGTGCAACCCGTTCCTCCTTAATAAGGTGATTACACTCAGATGAGTAAAACTCTTTAGATGCAACAGAACCTGTAACAGTGGAACCCTGCAACAGATATAACGTACTGTGTTTAACAATCTTCAGAATCATATTCGAACCCTTGTAGACCCTTAAAATTCCATCTTCCCCTGAAAACTTGAAGCCTCTACTATCCAATAGACTCACAGCTATCAAATTCTCGATTAACGAATTTTGTCTAACATCGTTCAATATGTAGAATCTAGCATCTTGTGTCATGATCTTAAACGAGCCTGTTCCAACAACCATGCAAGTAAAAATGGGTCTCAGTTTCTGCAGTAGTTGCCAGAGCAGCAGATTCAGATTGTTTCTGCATAATGAATGCAGACAGACGCTGTTTCAAAAACAGCTTGTTGGTTAGAGACTTTGTGTGCAGAATCTCAAACCTCCCCCACAGACCAGCGGCAGTCGTTTCGTTCGAAACCTCGATGATGATCTCATCTTCCAGATTTACCATCTCAGCAGCGCCACCCTTGTCGTCTTTCAACAGCGACCCCCACAAGCCTTATTACTTCAGCAAGGCTTGCATCCAGATCTGAAACTTCTTCTCCCTGTAAACTTGTCAATCATAACGTTGATACATGCATCTTCTCACCAGATTACAGACGCGGAAATCCCAGAACCTGGAACAAGGCTATGATACCAGTTTGTTATAACGGATGTGTGAAGATAATATAACGATAAGAAAGACTGATATATTTAATGTGGTTCACCAACAGCGTGTTGGCTACTCCACGGGCAAAGGAGACAGATTTTAATAATGGGGGCAAAAGTAGGCATGACCACGGTTACAGTTATTACGGTTACGGTTTATTAACCACCGGTTACGGTTATCAATTTCTTTTAACCTTAACCTTAACCATTTAATATACGGTTAAAATGGTTACGGTTGAAACGGTTACGGTTATATACGGTACGGTTACGGTTAGATACGGTTAATATTTATGTTATAATTATATAACTATGTAATTTTTTAAAAAGAAATATTTAAACAATAATATAATGGAAAATATATTTTAAAAAGTCATGGTCGTGCAATCGTGGGAAATTGTACTAAAATTCTAAAACAAACGGCATATAATTTATCTTAACAAAGTCAATTATTCAAAATCATTTATATTGTGTAACGTAAACGACCATATTTTATTTCAAATTTAAGTAAATCTTTGAGTTTAACTAAAATATAACATAATTCACAATATTCTCATCAAATTAGTTAGATGTCATGTTTATAGGCATAACTTTATTACCTCGATCTTTTTTTTGTTACAATTAATAGTTTTTCTAATCTTATTTATTTTTATTATAAATTTGATGTGTTTTAATATTATTTATATTAGTTAGAAAATAATCAATTTAGCACATTCAGTTTTAATATTTAGTTATTATTGATTTAATTTTTTCTAATTAAATATTATAAAATTAGACTCGATAAATATTGATTACATATAATTTTACTATGTCATATTTATCATACATAATTAATTATACATAATTTATTTTTATTTTAAAATGGTTACGGTTAAAAATTTAACCTTACGGTTAACCGACGGTTTTAGTATGGTTACGGTTAATAACGGTTACGGTTAACGATTACGGTTTAACCATAACTAATCAACTTTTACGGTTACGGTTACGGTTTTTCAACCGTTTAATATGGTTACGGTTTGGTTACGGTTTAAAAACGACACGGTTACGGTCCGAAATACGGTTACGGTTAGATTTTGGTCATGCCTAGGCAAAAGTTTCTGGGTTCAGAGATCCGATCAGAATTTACAAAGAGTTTCAGTTTAAAGAGACGCTAGGGTTAACTAAAGTATTTATAGTGGAACCCGATTAATTCTAACTCGTTATGGGCCTATCTTTATGTCGGCCAGAGCAGATGGTGAAAGCCCGAATTAATGACTGAAGCCCATCAGAAACTAAAGCCCATCAGATGACTGAAATCCAACAGATGACTGAAAGTCCACCAAATATCAGAAACCGAAACGGATTTAAAGCATATTTTAATAGACACAAAACGTGAAGAAAGAACCTCAAATCGCTTTATTCTATCTTTCCGCTGTAAAATATTTAGGTATAGTCGAACCATATAACATAGATTAATCTTATATTTAAACGTATCCTAGAAACTTAATTCAAAATTAATCTTTATGAAATGTTATAATTAAATCGAATTTTAACCGTTGTTTTTCCCAACTTACAAAACTATAATATTAAAATTTAGATGGACAACCAAAAACAAAAGAAAAAGTATAAAAGCATTTTTTTTTTCACTCGCCAATTTTGTTTTTTCCTCCTTAAAAATATAGCGGTTGCCATTTGAAAGGAACGGGACTATATTTTTAATTAACCAATTGGTCATTTTTATATAAATCCCACCCAACAAGGTATCTAAGTCCTAACAAAACGAATTAATCCACGTTTAAACGTCTGGATTTATTATTTTTATTACATATTAGAAAACAGTTACATCGACGATTCTACAGCCTTTCGTCTTGATCTACGCCATGCCACACGGGTTTATCCTACAAGCTTTTCTTCATTAATTTGTAAATATAATAAATCGCATCTTATGCGATTCGAACCCTAGACATGTTGGTATAAAAGCTTTAAAGTTTTTGGTCAATCACTGGATCAAGGGAGCTTCCACTAAAAAAGAAAATTTGATCAGAGAATTTTTTGTAAATACACAATCGTAAAAACAAGAGAAAGAATGAGTGGAAATTTACGAGTTGTATTAAACATGGATTAAAAAAAATGTGGTAAGAGTTTTAAAAATACCACCTTTAAAATTCCATTTTTAAAAATATCACAAACTAATAATTTTTAAATTCTAAACCCTAACCTTCTTAACTTTTTAAAGGGTTTTTACCTTAACAAATTCTAAACCCTAAAAAGTTATTATCCTAACGTAACATAATTAACCCAAACATAAATAAAGTTTTAAGTAAACAATATTTTAAAACATATTTTTACAAAAACAAATTAAAAAGTGTAGTTTTAAAAAATGACATCTCATAAGTGTCATTTTAAAACAAAGTTCCCAAACTTGTTCGGTTTCTTAATGTTATAAACTCATTTAATGGATGCCCATTAGAGGCTCACGTTGTAGAATATCCTAAACCCTAGTTCCTCTTTTAGTATTGTATCCTATATATACCTTGTACTTATCATGAAATAATACAACACAATTCTCTTTATTCTCTTCTCTTATTCACAACACGTTATCAGCACGAGTTCTAACTCGCTGAGCAAACCCTAGCCACTAAAGTAAAACCCTAGCCACTTGAGTAAAACCCTAACGTTCTCCAACATCTCCCACTTTGCTTTGGTTCCACTTTATTTTTCATTAAGGTAAGTGAATCTCTCTCACTTTAGCATACGGCACATCGAATATTATTTGCTAAAGCATAAGGTTAACGTCATACTTCCTATATAGTATCACGTTAGTTTTATAATTGCTTTGATATAATAATTGAATTACTTTTGTCTTACTATGCTACTTATTTAATCTATTTTATACATAAATATTGACTTTGTTATTCATAGCGTACACATGTATGTCTATCGATGGAGAATTTCTCACAAGTCATATTTATGAGTTGATTTCGTAATTCAATAGCATATTCATGTTGGGTCATGAATCATATATTTTTATTGATCGAATATCACAATTTTGTGTTTTTATTTAACCTATTTTTAAGTTTGATTTTGTGATTTGATAACATACACATGTTGATTCATGAATACTATGTCTATCGATGAGTAATTCTCACAAATCATACTTATGTATATTAATTATTTTATTAATACGTTTTTGGTTCTTAAAATTACGTATTTTATAATAAAATTAATCGATCATCATTTACGCTTCTCTACTATTCATCAAAAATATTTTATAATTATTCAGATATTTTATAATTATAAATAAATTGAATTTCAATCATGATTGAGCTAAGTAATCTTTTTATTGATTCATAACCGAAATGTAATTTCATTCTGATTAGCCCATGCTTTAAGTAATCTACCTCATAAGTAATAGCCTAGCTCAACATATAATTGATTCATGATTAATTTAATCTTAACATGACATGAAAAATTCATGCATAATTTCTTCCAATCGATTAAATCTAATATTAAATATTTGTAGTTCTTTTAGTATACTTATAAGAACAAGCAATCAATTGGCTAAACATATCTTAATGTTTTCATCATAATTAGTTATGCTTTTATTGATTTCTTATCACGACATGTGTTGGATATTTTATGAAATTCACCAAGTTAATGTTATTTGATTTCCTTATGGATTCGCGAATCATTAGTAGAAAGTGATAAGTTGCTTTGATTCGTTGGCTTGGTTATTTGCAACTCAAGGATTTGGTATTCCCCTAATTTATTCATAATAAGGTATATTAAACACTTCGATGATTTGATTATGATGTTAATAAAAACATTATAGTGTTTAATGATTGGTAAATATTTTGGGGTTTTACTATAAAATTCATAAATCATCGAGTTGAGTTGATTATGCTTCATTCCCTAAAGTGAATGTGACATATTATATAAGAAAAGAAAAGATCACTATAAGCCAAAGAAGTGGCTATAGAAATTGTCTTGAATGGACAAAATCGAAAGTCAAAGTTCTTTCAGAAAAAGAAAAAAAAACTAAAAATCTCACCGGAAGTGAGAAAAGAAAGATAGTAAGAAAAAGAGAATTTTTTTCTCATATGATAATAAAAGAATCTAGTGCTCTAGAAGAGTACATACATTATTACCTATGGGAATGCAACTTGAAATCATTGATGCATTTATACTCCCAAGTCTAAAAGTTAGCCAAATGATAAAAATATATGATCAAAGTTGGGTATGTTATTGATTCTAGTGTGGAATTCAATTTGAGATGGATGAACTTGGAGTTCATCATCTCGAGGAAGATAATTTAGGAATTTCATGTCCAAAATAAGTGACATACATGAAGATTATGTTCACTACTTAGCCGTAAAAGATCCACAAGAATGATCTCAAAGGAAAAGTGTAATCACCAGAGTGTGATATTACATAAAACTAGCTATGTGATTGGTTAAATCTAGCTATATCCAAGACTACAAGACTAAAAGTCTGTGAGTGAATATAATTCAGCTATGTTTAGAATTACTTGCAAATTGATATTATATTAAGAGAATATCTCTAATGCGGAGTTGGTAAAGCAGACATAATAAAAGTTTCATGCAAGTAATGTTGTCCTATAGACACAAAGTCATGAAGTGAATATATATATATATAAGGATTAGACTAATAAAGTCCTCGAGAATGTAGCTACGAAACTGATCGCATTAGGCACCATTTTCTGACGACACCCACCAATGGCTTTGGATTCTCCAGGTACTCGATTTCTACGCTTTACCTCATATTATACCTTTATGATTTTATGTACTAGATTATATAATTTCTATCATGATTATGTTTATTGCTTTATCGGCACATGGTTCACCATCAAATCCATATTTGATATATTAAAGAAAGCAATTTTAATTATCGTATCCCTTGAAGGGGGTAATTGATTAGCAACGACACGTAAACCAAAAGTTTACTAGCTAAGAATGAAAAGTAAACCAGAAGTTTACTAGTTAAGAATGAAAAGTAAACCAGATGTTTACTAAGAATTTATATGTTTGGCTTAACCGGATTGGTCATCTTGGTTTAATGATGATGCGAATTATGTGGACATTAAGTGAAAAACCAGAAAATTCTTCCTAATTATTTATCATAAATTGTTTACTCAGAAAGCAATATGATAATATGGGTTTCACCAATCAAAGATTATTTGGACTCTATCAATATTTATGAAATATATACAAAGAGATGATTATGGGTTGATCACCCACTTTGTGACATTTCTATGCATCGATTCAATGGACGCATTGACTCGATTGTTGCATCCTAGAAGGTCACGTTTTTCCTTGTTAATAAACCAGCAACCTGGAGTTTGCGAGGTTACTTTCTTACAAGTTCCAAAATTGATGTTTGAAGCCTGATTATTAAATGTCCATTGGGATAAGTGTTGAACATCCTGAAGCTCATGTTCATATACAAAATTTTAGTAGCATTGATTCGCATCAAGCCAATGAATAACTAATTGTTCTCCCCATCATTATTGGTTTAGGGTTGGAAACCAAATAGTTTCCATCTGAAAGATCTTTGAATGAAAGATCTATGAATGTGAAAAGTGCTCCACCACAGCGCTTGATAATGGAACCTCAAAAGAGGATAAGAATATATGTTGGATATGAAAGATAATTAAGAGTCATCCCAGAAAGATTTATATAAGGCTCAATTTATATACCTTCATTTTAATTAGTCAACTTTTCCAACATTAGGGGGAGAAATTAAACAGAGGGAGAAAGATATAAGTATCTATGAATTATCATTGATCCTCGGACCAAAAGAATTTATATGAGAAGTCCAAAAAGATAATTCAAAAGAAGAACTTAGCGTATTAATTGTCAGACGCATTTACTAACCCAAAATAGAGTGATGAAGTCACCTACCCCAGCTGTATATGCTCCAATTAAAATTGATGTCCCGAAAGGACTATATCAAACTGCTAGAGAGTCTAAAGATCGCATGAAGCGTGATAGACCTATTTGGTTCCAAATATAATTATCCTCGAAAAAGAAAAGGAGCAAGAATTAAGAATGACCTAATCGAAGAAAGAAAGATTTTGAAAAATCTCCAGAAGAGATTGGATGATCTCTAGAAGAGACATAAACATGACAAATGAAAAGAAAAAAAATCAAGTACTTGAAATGAAAAGATATAGCTAGCTATGTCATGTATGGAATAATATTTTTGCATGCAGTGAGCAGTTGATATTATGGATAAAAAGAGAGGATCATGAAAGAAAGTCTATTGAAAAATGTTGAAAAGTGTACACAAAATAATGATTGGAGGAAGTAGACTTATATAATCTCTTGTAGAGAAATATATGGACCAATAGTCCTTGCACTTAAAGTGTAAAACCAGTGTCATATAAATGAGTCTTTTGTATGAAAGAATAGTTAATATAGTGAAATTCACAAAGATAAAGAATGTTTTATGAAGAGATATATTCTCTTGTGGTGGCAATTATTTTTGATATCTTACAAGTTTGGTAGTAAGAGATGAAACAATGGATAAAGACATTTATATGCAATCCTTGAAGGATATATGTGAAAGGATACAATCCCTGAAGGATTAATGATATTAGAATTATATTCCCATGAATTCTACTCGATAATCGATCGAATGAAAAGAAAGTATGTAGCATGGGGTATAATGTAAATACCCATGTAGACTTATAAAAATATTTTGATAAAGTGATTCTTCATTTGAACATCATCGAAACTCCGGCAGAGTTATTACAAGTTATGCGATAAGTAACCACTGTATAATGATATTTATATACTCCAAGAAGAATGTACACTGCAAGAATCTTCTTAGTGAATATTTGCTAAGAGAACGGCAATGAAAAGATGATATTAGCCTATCCATATTTATAAGAAGATTTAAAAAATGATTTGTTATGATTGTAGTATATATTTGATTATTTGAACATCATATAACTCCTGAAGAGATTTATATACAATGGAATATCAAAAGAAAAAGTTTGAGATAAAAGATTTTGAAAAGACAAAACTATCTCAAGATATGTCAAATTAAACATTTAGCGAAAAAATGTTATGAACCAGAAGTTCAATAGTATAAAATATCATATGACAACCATACGAGTTTGTTCATTAATTTTATGCTTATAATAGTTCCAAAAGAGATATTATATATGATCATAATTCATCTCCTGAAGAAGATGTTTATGAGGGGGAGAAATATAATGATATGCGTGGATGTACTTTTTTCTCTTATCATAGTTTTTATCCTATAAGGTTTTTCTATGAAAAAGTTTTTAACGAGACATCAAAGGACACGCAAATGATAGACACTTATAGAGGAATGTTATCATTAAAATGATATATGAAAGTCTATCAATCTCTCATAAGCATGTCATCCATGAATGATATCTAGAGAAACAAAGAGAATGATCCAGATGAATCATCTAGAAGACCGATGAATTGCAGAAGAATGGCGGTGTACATGTTCAAGAGGTTGTTCAAACGAAACTTTGGTGGACTTATTTTCAAGACACTTCCAACTATTACTTTCAAGAAACAAGTTTGCAGCATCACGAAGATTTCAAGTTATGCACTCATCAGGGGGAGTAAAAACGCGTTGCACTCTTTTTCTCTTAGCCATGGTTTTATCTTAATTGAGTTTTTCTGGTAAGGTTTTTAATGAGGCAACATCTTATGCGTATAAGGATTATTTTTACTCTAATGGCATCCAAGGGGGAGTGTTATAAACCCATTTAGTGGATGCCCATTAGAGGCTCATGTTCTAGAATATCCTAAACCCTAGTTCCTCTTTTAGTATTGTACCCTATATATACCTTGTACTTATCATGGAATAATACAACACAATTCTCTCTATTCTCATCTCTTATTCACAACATTTAAGATATTTTCCACCTAATTCTGTAATTAGACAAACAAGACAATATTGAGCAGCCATATTTTTAAAATGCGAAAAAAAAATCCCACCCAATGACTTGTCACCAATTTCTAGAATTTTTTTTATATATCTAATAAATCTCAGGTGCATGGAAGAATCAAGACTAATTCTCAGGGGAGGTACAACTCATAAATAGACCCTTTTTCCGGTTATGCAAATGAGCCGAAAGTAAAGACTCATATCTATGTGAGTGTCTAAGATAACTTCGAAGAAATTACATACTAACTTTAGTCAATGTCCCGCATTTCAAGCATAAAACATACAAAATTATGAGAATTTTACAGTTTTCTAATCGATAGCGTCACTGAAGATGACGGGTATATATTTTTATTCACTTTTTTAACACATAATCAAATCATATTTTATGACTCTGAATGGACGTGGTAAATTCATCATTATTCATGCTGCCAGATTGGACTTTGGTACATCTTCTCTTCTCATCTCCATAACCAGGGACCATCAACATCAGATTGGCTATAACGGGCCACAAGACCTGCAGCTGTTCAGTTTACTCCCATACTAGCGTTCACGAGATTCTTGTGCTTGGTTGATATTGTTAGACTCTATATCTAGCTTTACATAGCAACCCCTAAATATATACATGGGTATCGTCTAACGAATATCAGCGAGAGTGGCCGCAAAGCGACTTGGGCCTTGTTCATTTTCTTGTTGCGCTCGATCAAGACAACGTCCCAAACGGAGCTTTGATTGTTGCGACGCGGCGTTATCATGCAGTGTCCTGTCAGAGTAAGAAAGTATGATAGCTGCTTTTGTCGAGGTGCTTTTCCACCGCTTGGATCTTCATCTCAACTATCAGCCATTGTCCGTGTGGTCTTCTCTCCACGTAATTCTAAAACTGATGTTTTTACCCAACTTTTTTTCTTAGATCGAAATTCAATATTTTGGTTCCTTTGGCCATAATTAACACAACCAACCGTTGACAAAAAAAAACCAAACCATATGGCTCATTATATTATATTTTAGAATATTAATACAACAACTGCAAGCAATGTTTCTATAATATAAAATTAAACTAGGTACAGAGGGTTTATGATAAAAACAATATTTTACTACCCGTGAAAATTCAAACACAAATAAAAGAAAAAATCCAATTAAAGCATTCATTCATAAAAGTAAACAAAATCTAAAACCTTGATATAAAATAAATTTCACACTTGTATTTTTATCTTTATTTTGTTTTATCTAATTTGATTTCCAATTAAATTTGATCATGTATTTTCGAAATAACTAGTTTTTTCTATTCATGTTTGAAGCAATTTACTTTTTCTATTTCGCTACTCTATTTTTCCAAAATCTTGGTTGAATTAGTTTCTCATAATCTTATATGATTTTTTCAATTTTATAACCTATGAAAATCATATTTTTCCCATATTGAATTAGGTTTCGTAAACTCGTATATGTGAATTTACGATAAAATATTTATAATCCATAAAATAATCAAATTTAGAATAGTAAAAAAAAAAATTAAATCACCTATGAAATAAATAAATAAATATATTTTTAGTTGCAAATTAAAATTGTAAATTTTAATAAAATTCCCTCGAATAATTGTTTTCCAAGTTTTGTAGAATTATGCACAAAGCTTTGAATAATATTTTTATGCATTAAAAAAATTTATATTGTATTAAAAAATTAATTAAGTAATTAGTATTACATTAAAAATATTATTAATATAATAAAATAAAAATACGCTAACATTTTCTCAAACAATAAAAAACCTATACTTGTAGTTTCATTATTTTCATAAAAACAATATCCTTCGGTAATACCACAATAAGCACTTTTTATTTTACTGGTTTAGTGTTAAATAACTGATTTTTTTCTTGGGTTCAGTAATCAATCATGTGATGATATCAATGTTACAAATAATTTTTTTTAAACAAAATTGAATTAGAGGTTTTGTTTATTAATCTCAAAAACTATAATAATCGGCATAATCTATCTCATTATTTGAATGAGAGAGGGAGTAATCAAAGCTTGTAATTGTTTGGTGAGAATATTGAGAGCACAAACACTTATTATATTTAAGATAAAATACTATAATACATAATTATTTTGGTGTGTTAATCTAAATCTATTTAAACAAAAAAAAATAAACATGTATTAATTAATACTTTTATGAGAAAATGTGAAAATATATTTCGTGAAAGAAAAGAAAAAAAGAATAATTTAGCATAAAAACAAAACTACGACATATAATAAAGAGAAATTTTAAAAAATAAAGCATGTTTATCAGCTAATTATTTTAATCAGTTATTAATTAGAGATTAATTAAAAGTTATAATACATGAAAAAAATTTGTGTGTACACCCAAATATATTTAAAATCAAATTTTTTTACATATGTATTAATTAATATGTTTATAATAAAATTGCTAAAAACCTTTTTCATATAGGAAAAGTATGTTTGACGCATCCAACTTTATAAAATATACTAGGTAAAGAACTCGAATATATGCGGGTTTCCAAAAAAAAAAATTTTGCAACCCGTGAGAAATCAAATACGAAAAAAGAAAAAAAAATTAAATCACACATGAAATAAACAAAATCAAAAATCTTTATAGTACTAAATAATTTAGTACTTACATTTTTATCTTACATATTTTTAATTTGATTTCCAATTAAATAAAATCACATATTTTCAAAATATTTAGTTTCTCTTTATTCATATTTGAAATAATTTAATTCTTACTATTTCGCTACTCTAGTTTTTCAAAAACTTGTTGAATTACTTTCTTGTAATCTTATTTGATTTTTTCAATTTTATAACCTGTGAAAAAACACAAAACACGAATGTGAAAATCCGTGATAGAAAACATTCACCATTATTAAATTGGTTCGACGCTTTTAATATATTATTTTCTTTTGAATTTAAATTTTCACATATTTCGAAATAATTAGTTTTTTCCATATTCCTTATTGAATTAGGTTTATTTTTATTATGTAGTTATTCACTCATATTTTTCCGAAACTTTAACGAATTGAATCTCATATTTTTATTTCCAAACTACATTTGCCAACTTCAATAAGATTTCTTTCACATAATTTATTCCCAAATTTTCATGAATATAATGATGCAAAAATCTCTGAATAGTATTTTCATGCGTTAAAAATGAAAATAAATCAAATTGTAGTTAGATATTATTCAAATCATTAGTAATACATTAAAACTTTTATTGATATAATATAAAAATGCGCTATACTTTTTCATCAACTAATATAAAGTCCATTTCTATAAACTCATTAGTTGTAAAAATATTCTGTCTCTCACCTTGTATAAGTTGTACAACAATATGATGATAAACACTTTTTTATGTAACTTATCTAATGTTCAGTAATTGATATTTTTCTCCTGATGATAAAAATTTATATTTGTATTTATCAATTAGATTTTTTTATTCTAAATAAAGCATATTTGTATTTATCAATTAGAATTTTTTTATTATAAATAGAAGCATATAAAGTAAAAACTCAAGTAATTTCGCTCTATGAAATATTGTAATATAATGTAAAATATTTTTAGTTTAAATGGACTTAGATTTTGCATATGCCGATTTATCCACATATCAAAAAATGTATCTATTTTTCTGAATAATTATAGTTTTATTTGTAAAATAGTAAAAAGTAAATATATTTTAAATAGGATGAGGGAGATTTTGGAATATATAATTTAAATTAGTAAAAAGAAAATAACACGTTTCAAAACCTAAATTAAATTGGATTAGGAAATGTTTTTGAAATATGTGATTTAATTTAATTAAATAAAATAATACGTATCAAATCTTACAGATCGGTTGACACGTGTCAAGATCTTGTTAATTAAATATAATAAGATATAAGACAAGATATTGTTTATTTTTTCTGGCCAAAGACAAGATATTGTTTATGTCATCTAAAAAATAATAATTTCAAAAGTTGCTTCTATTTAAAGCCCTAGAAAGATAAAATACTACATGGCGCATGTTACGTGGCCCAAGCCTTTTAACCCCATAAGAATTCTAGTTGAAAAAGGAAACAATCTGAACAAGATATTGGGTCCATATTACGGTAAATCTGTTTTTGTAATGAGATCTTACTTAGTTTAGGCCTAGTTAAGCATTCTTATTGATGTTCCTTCATGATTTCAGGTAAGGACCATGTTGGCCAAGCCGGAAATGTTAAAGACTGAAGCCCAATTTAAAGGTAGAATAGAATTGTTGGATTCATAATATGTTGTTATCTTCAGGTTAAAAGTTTAGATCTACTATCATTTGAATCCGAACTTTCGATTACGGTATGTGATTGATTAGAATCGTTGGTTTTCGTCTTCTCTGTTTTCGATTACTATCATTTTTTCTTGGAGAAAACATTTTTTTTTTGTACTTACTAGTCCTTGTCATCTATCGTGTATTTTTAACTCTGACATGTATTGTATTGTTTTGTTTTTGGTTCCCTTTGATCAGGAGAAAGACGAAACAACGACCTATGTCACTGGACAACGTTGGTATTTTTGCCCCTGGTTCAGAAGCTCCCGAGTTGAAGCAAGTCCAAGTGAAACCTCGTCGACACATGGCGGGAACAACATCCAGACGGAGGACTCAGTCTCTGTCGATGAAGGAGATCATATCCCTCCACCGTCGGGATAAGGTGGGAACAACATCTAGACGGAGGTCCCACCAGTGGCGAAACTACGTGTTAATAACCTAGGTCAGTTGGTCTTTTTTTTTACTTTTCATGAAATTAATTGATTTGATATGGTTTAATTTATTTTTTGAACTTGATTAAATTGAGCCTACGTGGCCGTGGTTTAGAGATAGATGAGACTTGGGAATGTGGTATAAAACTCCTCCAAGGTTCGAGTCTCTCTAAAAGTAAAATCATGTCTATGTGTGGAATCTGGGCTTGCCCAAAGGTCTAAAAAGTTTACCTAGTAGTCCGGTAACAGGCGATCCCGCTACCCTAGACATTAGTCGGAAAGTATTCAAACTATGGATAGACAGTATGGTGGCTCTTCGAAGAGAAGTCAACTCTATAGCACTTTGGTGCGTTTCTACCAGGGCTTTCCGGATCAGCAGATAGGGTTTATAAAAAAAAAACTGGATTAAATTGATCTTTTGAACTTGGTGAAATTTATCTTTTCGGGTTTAATTTATGTTTTGAACCAAGCACATCCTAATTTAATAAAACCAAACATGAACAACTTTGACAAAACCCAATTTCAGTTTTTATGTTTTAAAATTAAGAACAAAGTTGAACCCATTTATAACATGTTATTTACATCTAACGTGTGTAACTGGGGATTGCTATGTAATTTGTAATTTAAATTGACTTATTTTGCATAATTAAATGTTCCATAATTATGCAGTTAAGAATTACCATTTACCATGAAGAAAATGTGATTATAATAAATTTTGGTTATAGATTTTTGAAGTTAATTCTGATCTTGCTATCGCATTAGAGATTAATTTTTCAATGATTTTTTGGTTTGTTTTATTAGAAAATACATGTTGGAGAGTCGAGACTATTACAAATGAGATCGCCAACAAAAAAATTTAATGAAAGATGGTAGGTTTTTTTTTTAAAACAATTAATTTTATTTAAAACATTCATAATATTTATAATATTCATTTTTTAGTTATATACTGACTTGTTAAAAAAAAAATTTGGATTCGCCACTGAGTCTCACCGGTAGTTGGAGACATTTTCACTCCACCGAGACATTTTCACCGATATTTGTTGTCCATCCCTTATATAAAAAAAGTGGGGCGTGAAGCTGCGTGGTTATGAATCTTGACTTATATTTTTTTGGGTTTGGTTTGATTACTTAGTTTTGTTCTCTTTTATCTCAAGAACTCTTTTGATCGAAAAAAAAAACATCTCAAGAATTCGTCCGATGATCAGTTTTTACTGTGAGGACCTTCACTGTCTAAAAAACACTAATCTTTACTCTCTTTTGTATTTCAATTTTGTATAGTAAAAAAAATTTATTATATAAAGAAGAGTTTATAAAATTATAACTCATAATATTTTGTCACGTGTTATTACTTATTAAAATGATGATATATGTTAATATAATTAATATTTTTTTTTATATTAAAAAGAGAACCAATATAGGAAAGTTTCCTATATTTTCAAAAATAAAGAGAAAAAAGAAAAAAAATATTGGTTTTAAAATGGGGAAGTGCTAAAAATGACTCAAAAATTCATTTGAAATGCAAAAGTAAACCCCTTATCTCATGTTTGACAAAAGTAACTCAAAAGGATAGTGAAATTACAATTAACACCTTTATGAACAAACATACAAAAAACAAAAACTATAATTACCGTTTTAGCCTTCGATAAGTCTACCGTTGTATAAGAAGTCTACCTTGTAGACTCCATCTGAAGTCTACGATGCATTAGAGTAGATTTCATATGAAGTCTACTTACCGAATTATATATAAATTTAAATGTATTAATTATAAAAAAATAATTTGATTAAAAATTTATGTTCATGACCAAACTATAAACAATTATGATGTATAAAAAAATATAAGTTCACAAAATTTCACAAATTAAACGAGTAAAGACAAATTAGATTAGTAATGAAAAACATACTATAATAAACAAATATATGAGATACCAAATAAGATACTTCATAACCTTTTATTTAGATTTTGATTTGGTCACAGGTTGGTAGTTATTATTGTTTGATATTTGTAAGTTTAATGAGTTTATTTATGGTTGTAATTATTTAGTTTTAGAAATCGTATTCTTGAGACACTGAGTGAATCCGTAAAATAATAATGATTCAGAAAGCTTGGCAAACCAACAACGAGGCGACTGCTTCAGACCATAAAGGGATTTATGAAGGAGACAAACCTGAGATGGATCGTTGGTACGAAATTCTGGAGGAGGTTTCATGTAAACCTCTTCTTCTAAATCACTGTGAAGGAATGCATTATGAACATCCATCTGATGGACTTCCCAATTCTTAGCAACACTAACCTCAAGACAAATCCGTACTGTTGACATCTTTACTACAGGAGCAAATGTTTCAGAATAATCTACTCCTTCGATTTGTTTGTTGCAAAGAGCCACTAAGCAAGCTTTATACCGTTAAAGAGTACCATCAGAGTTGTATTTGATTGTATAAACCCATTGACTACTAATTGTTTTCTTCCCCGGAGGAAGCGTGACAAGAGTCTAAGTTTGATTTTCAGCCAAAGCATCAATATCAAACCTCATAGCCTTACAAAAATGTTCATCACGGACTGCCTGGGCATAAGATTTTGGCAAAGTGACGCTGGAAATCGCATGGAGATATGCACGATGTGAAGCTGAAAAACGAGAGCTAGATAAATACTTGTCAATAGGATATAAACAAGCATTACCAGAATTAACACTAGCATGATTCATAACAGCTGAAGTAGTATCACATATGTAATCAGCAAGCTTAACAGGAGGCTGACGTTGACGCTTTCCTCGACCAAGATCATTGGGGCAGACACAGTCGTAGGAATAAGATCAATGTCCACTGCTGAATGAGTATTATGCAATGGAGAATCCGAATGAATAGGCGTTGCAGGTGCTGAAATAGGAGTTGCAGGTTCTGTTGTAGCAGTTTGAAGCAGAATCTGGGTTGGCTGCAGTAGTTTCAACTGATTCAGACGTTACATCAGGTTGAAGAACAACAACAGGAGCACTCTCATCGTCAACCAATGGTCATGAGGATGGTGAAACTGATGGAAGGGAAGGAGTATTATCACTAATACCAGAATTCGAAGATGTAGAAAACAGAAACTGATCTTCCCAAAAAATGAAATCGCGAGAGATGAAAGGTTTTCTGAATTTTTTGTGTTATTCATGAAAGAGATGGAGGCTACATATTTATACAAGTGATTAACCTAATTTTCTGTGCAAGTTAAATGACTAAACTACCCATCATAAAATATACACACTTATATCGTTAACAATCTTGAACGCCTAAATAGCAAGAACATCTATTGATTGATGTAAGATCTTTATGCATGTCTAATACCATCAGAATCCATCCATGAGAACGCTTATTTGATTAAACGGCATACAAATGGTGAGATTTATAGACCGACGATCGCCATAAACTCTCGATCCGATTTGAATATCCCTTTTCCATACAGCACCTAGATAATTTCGAAGCATAAACATATTCATTTAAAGCTGGAAAATTGATTGATTTGAGTTTCTTTTTAATTTAATTGATTCTAGAAGATACAAAAAAAACTTATAGCTTTTATGAGAAATGGAAATACAAGATTTGGAAGAACAAAGGAGAAGATGATGGAAAAAAGAAGAACAGAGTATCGACTCTTTTGTTTTCATTTCTTTAATTAATAATAAATGATTTAATTATAGCACTGGATCTCTAACTAAAACTCTTCTTTTGCTCTAACTAGTTTTTTAAATTTTTTAGGGGTAATATCGTATTGATTTTAATTGTACATTTGAAAAAGGTCCATTTCCGGGATAGGTGTTTTTATTAACCTGTTTTGTTTGATAATAAGGAGTTGAAAAAGTATGTTTGGGTGTGGAATGCCCGTGGATTTATTGCGTCTGCGTGTTGCTGTGCTGGCTAGCTCAATAAACAAACATTCTCTCTATTGCCAAAAACAAACTCCCTTTCTTTTTCGATTGAACAATTCTTGGGTTTGTGATCTCCGTTCTATACCCAAAAATCAAATTACTTGTAGGGACAACATAATTTATATCCCTCCCTTCTCTCACCTCTCTTTTTCCATTTCTCACACACAGAAGAAGAAACTTCGAGGAACAATGGTGAGCGTTTCAGTATCGATGAAAGCTAGTTTTCTGGTAAATAATCTCCTTCTCCTTCTTAATAGTTGAAATCTCTCTTTGGTTCTCTCTCTTTGATCAAATTTCCTCCGATTTTGATGTCTTATGTCGTTACTTTGTAAATTTGTTCACGCACATGCAACAACGAAGCCTTTCGCTTCAGAAATCAAAAGTTTTCGTTTTGTTTTGGGTTGATTTCTCCGTCTCCCTTTTCCTGAGTCTCTGAAAGTTTAGATCTACTGTCATTTCAATCGGAATTTGCGAGATGGTTTAGATTAGATTGATTGTTGTGTTGTTCCCTTCTCAGTTTAGATTGATTGTTGTGTTGTTCCCTTCTCAGTTTAGATTTACCAACAAATGGTTTAGATTAGATTGACTGTTGTGTTGTTCCCTTCTCAGTTTAGATTTACCAACAAATGGTTTAGCCCAAATTGAAGCATAATGGAACCAGATTTCCTTGAGCAAATCTGTAGAGAGGAAGTGTGTATTGAGCAGTTTGTTTTTTTACAAGATCCCTTGTTTTTAAACATGCTTTTCTCTGGAAAGAATAGAACACAAAATATTATTTTTTTAATATTATTATTATTATATAAGAAGCGGAACAGAAAGGAAAAAGACCTATTTTTTTTTAATTTATTATTATTACTAGCATCAAGCACGGTGCATAGATGTGCACCAGAAAATAACATTTGATTACGTATTCAATTTTAACTTACATATTGGTAGATTTTTTATAGCATTTGAAATTGTTTTCTGTTTCTTTTTTACATCTCCTATAATTGGACTAAGAAAATGTTTGATACCAATTCGGTCAAGTTGTTGTCCTGAGCACACACCTCTTTAATTCTTTAGTAAAATATGAAGGATAAATTATTAAAAATCAATATCACAAGTAATGCCAAAAGAAGAAAAGTGAATCCCATAAGTTGATTTTAAAGTGGGTTTTATCGTAGTCTAAAACATAAAAAATTATTAGGGATGAGATGAGCGGTGTAAGCGTGTCGAGAACAAAAACAAATCATCATATACGTATATGTGATTATCAATAATCAGTCCTTAAATTAGCATGAAAAGGTCAACTATTAATATTCTTCGTACCAAAATAATAATATCTTGTAGTGCGATCAGGAATATAAGAAGAAATAATTCAATTGCAGATTATATCACAGAGAGAAGAAGAATTTGTACTTTAGCAAACAATTATGAGTACCATTAAAACATGTTTTAAGCAAGAAAGAAAGAAATATAGAGGAAGAAAGGATGAGTACCATTCGTTTAGGAATGGTAATAAGTTTGATTGCTTGCTTGATTTACAATTTCAGATATAAGAAAGGTGAATCCGTTTAAACCATACTAGTATATAATTTGCATCCATAATCTCTCTGCTCTTAAGATATCAATTGCTATTACTTGTTAATGTAGAAGAAGTTTAGAATCATTGTTTCCTTGGAAAAGACAAATTTTTGGACTTACTAATCCTTCTTTTAACTTCATTCTTTCACAAACAAAATCATCTCACTTGTGCTTTTTATCTTTGATCAGGAAAACAACAACAACGAGAAGGAAGAAGCAACAACTTATGGCACTGGACGACCAGGTTGGTTTAGTTTCTGGTCCAGAAGCTCCCGAGTAAAAGCAAGTCCAAGTGAAAGTTCGCCGGGACATAATGGATACAACATACAGACAGATGCATTCGACATAGGAGATATCCCACCCCCGCCGGGACACGTCTGGAAGAACAACCAGACAGACTCAGTTGACGAAGGCCCACCGCCGAAAATTCAAGACATTTTCAGTCCGAGGAGATAGCATATAGCTCTATAATCTTATCTTATCCATAATCTTATCTTATGTGTAATATTATACGCATCTCACATCTTACTATAAACTTCTTTTTGCTTAATCCTTAATTCCTTATCACAATGTCGCTTATAATTGTATTTGTTTTGCTTCTTATTATAGTAAACTACAAGTAATTATAGAAATATAACGGCTGATTTCTTATTCTATTAGTATTATTATTATGCTTTAATGTCATTTTATATACATTCGTATGTACGTAGGTACGTAGGCGTACGACTATCGTCATTAGACTATCGTCATTTTATATACATTCGTATGTACGTAGGCGACGGTTGCTATATTAAAGAACATTAGATTTTCATAATGTTTTGGTCAAAACTTCAAATTTTAAAGTAAAATAAAGCACACAAGCTGGAGATTCTAGTTTCTAAGTCCTAATAAACTGAAAATTAACCCAAAATTTAGAGACTGTAAAAATTAGATTATTTAAAACCAAAATCAATACTAAACCAGTATTATGGTACAGAATACCGAATTGGTTTGACCCAACCTTTTTTTTTGGGCAATTTCCACAAATACCACTTTTGAAGTTTTTTTTCCAAAAATACCAATTTAAAGTTTTTTTTCTAAAAATACCACATTTTTTCCAAAGTTCCAAAAATACCATTTTTTAAAAAATTTATTTTTAACATTCAAAACTAAACCCTAAACCCAAATCCTACCCCTAAAACTATACCCTAATTTTGGAATAGTTAACCTAAACTCAAAAAATTTAAATTCTAAACCTTAAAATTCAACTTTTAAAAAAGTGGTATTTTTGAAATTTTGGAAAGAAAAATAGTATTTTTGGGAAAAAAACTTCAAATTGATATTTTTGAAAAAAAAACTTCAAAAAGTGGTATACGAGGGAATTCCTTTTCTTTTTTGATTCCATCAATAAATATAGTTAACATTCGGCGAAACTGTTGTCTTATTTTCAAAACGCTGCGTTTTTATATTTTGTAAGTGGAACGGAGCGTTTTACTGTCTTATCTTCTTCTTCTTCTTCTTCCTGCCTTGGATGTGAAGTCTTATTGCTCTAATACCGACACCTTAAGTGGTATGTCCAATCTTCGATATCTCAATAGTTCTGATTTTCCTCCGGAACCCAATGGTGATGATCTGATAGACAAGTTTGGGAGAGTGTTAAGGTGTGTCTCTTTGTCTTCTCTCGCTACACATAAGCTGAAATGCCTAAAACTAAACTCGGGGTTGAATTCTTTTGATTTGTAGGATACACCAAACCTAAAGTGGGTTGATCTCAGTCACTCGCATCTTTTTATCTCCGATTTGCTAATGAAGTGATAATTGATCCAAATGTGCTTGGTTCTTTATGTTGGACTGGATTCTTCCCAATTTCTATGGGTGAATGATTTTCACAGTAGCTCCAATGATATTTGGTTTATTGGAGCTGCTCTATGGGCGGTCAATATCCATATTAAAAGGAATTTGTTGAACACGTTTTTCTCCCTCTCGATTCAGCATCACAACTTGATTCACCAACTCTTGGCTCTTCTTGTTGACAGTCTGGTCCAAAAGATACAACATATTGTTTTCTCGCTTCTCTGAAAATGAGAAATTGCATCACCATATTTGTTGACTGCAATATTTTCATATCGGAGTATCCTATATGTCCAAGCCTTTGGTGCCACAGTTCTGCTACTTCATTCTTTGCCACCATTGTTGTTTCTTCACTTGAAGACCATTTTATCGAAAAACTCTTGTTAACCATTTCCATTTCCATTTCGACCATCTTCCTCCCAGCACGATCATATATGATGCAATTTCTTGTTAACAACTTGATATCTATTTGCAATCATCTCAATAATGTTCAACAGATGCTTGTCAAGCTTAGGCACTAAAAATAATCTCTTTTTCTTGCCCTCCTTCGCCATTTGTTCCGTTACCTACATGTATCGGAACTTTGATGTTTGTGTTGATTCTTGTTAATAGCTTTTCATTTGGCAGACATGTGATTTGTACAACCACTGTCAGTGACCAAATATTTGTCTCAAGTGATTTTTGATCTTCATGTCTTGCAGTGAACATGTGGCTATCTTCTTCTTCTTCATGTTGATGAGACTTGCTTCTGCAATCTCTTGGAAAATGACTAGGTTTGCCACAGTTGTAACATTTTCTTCTACCTTCGGTTCTACTGAATTATGGCTTCTTTCCATTCTTTAGATATAACACATCTTTATTGTCGTTTTCGTTTTTGCAAAAAACACACCACTTTTTTCCTTTACCGTTATAGATTGTTGTCCATGAATTAGCCTTGCCACTGTCTCTTTGTTCCCAACACCTTCTGTACGTATTTTGTTCATCATCATCAGGGACAAACTTCTTCTCATGAGCTTCTAAAGATCCCACGGATAAAAAATCGTTTAGTAGCTCAAGGTTTCAGTCAACAGGCATGTGTAGATTATTTTGAAACCTTTTCCCCTGTGGCTAAACTAGCTAATGTAAAGTTGATACTTGCATTAGCTACCAAGAATGGTTGGAGTTTAACTCAAATGGATATCACTAATGCCTTCCTGCATAATGATCTAGAAGAAGAGATATATATGAGTTTACCTTTGGGTTATACTCCTGTCCAGGTTTTTCTTTGCTTCCTAATCATGTTTTCAGATTGCGTAAATCCCTATATGGGCTGAAGCACGCCTCAAAATAGTGGTACAAATGCCTCTCTAAACTCTTTTAGATGATAGTTTTCTTCAATCTGAAGCAGATAACGCATTGTTTGTCAAACTTAAAGCTACATCTTTCATAGCTTTATTGATTTATGTTGATGATATCCTCATAGTTAGCAATAATGATGTTGCGGTTGTCTCTGTTCCACTACTCTAGCTAAACAGTTTAAGACTAAGAAACTAGGTCTAGCTAGATTCTTCTTAGTTCTTGAAATTGCTAGAAATTATGAAGGCATTTCAGTGTGTCAGAGAAAGTACTGTTTCATGGACTTACTCTCTAACACATGCTTATTGGATTGTAAGCCAAAATCTGTACCGCTGGATCCTAAGATCCCTCTTAGGTAATGACAAAGGAACTCTTTAGTGGATGCTACACCCTAAAAAGAGCTGATTGGTCGTCTCCTATATCTCTGCATTACTCGACTTGACATTACCTTTGTAGTGAATAGACTTAGTTTGTTTCTTCCTGGTCCTGCTGATATACATATGCATGTTGCTCTGAAATATCTCAAAACCAATTCAGGCCAAGGTTTATTCTACTCAACGTAACTGACAAAAGTCTGTTTAAATGGTTTTGTTGACGCTGATTGGGCTACTTATCCAGATACATGTCACTCAATCAAGTAAAGAAAGGGTTTTTAAAGGTGCTACATGTCTCTTCCAACAATCAACTTGCAGATATCCTAACTAAGGCTTTACATCCAGATCTTTTTTATTCCTTTTGCTCGGATGTCTCTCAGTTTCAAGCCTCTTTCAAGTTTCAACCTAAAGATCTTTCGACTGTAGGAGGGTCTATTAAGATATGAGATATAGTATATTAGAGTATAGTTTCCTTTTGCTTATTACTCTAGTAAATACTAATGTCTATATATATGTGATGTAAAAAGACTTTTGATAATTAATGAGAAATTCACTTTCATATTAGAAAGTTAATAATTCTAAAACTAACAATCATATATATTTAATTTATAAATGATAAAACTGATTTATTTTTTTGGTCAATGGTTAAAATTAATCCAAAACAAAATGATTGTTATACAAGAACATGAAGAAAGTAAGAATTTATCAGAGATTTTTATGTGACTTTTCGTGAGTTGAACAGTGTTGCTGGAGTTTATGCCTTGACTCAGCTGGTTGGAAAGGATAAGTATAGAATTCGTTGCCTTGACTCAGCTGGTTGGAAAGGATAAGTATAGAGGTAGGTGTTCACTGGTACGAGGGGAAAGCTGATTCTAAAATTATATTCCCTCCGTTCTTTTAAATTAGATGTTTTAAATTTTTTATATAAATTAAGAAAACGCTTAATAATAAATGTATTGTTTCTTACACTAAACAATTTTTAATAATATTTAACTTATAACAATTCAATAATTTCATTTAATTTGTTTTGAAATGAATAATTCACCATAGTTTTTTCATTAAAAACATTTTGAAAAAATAAAAAGTCAATTTTTACAAAAAAAAAAAAATTAGAACATCTAACAGTAAAGAACGGAGAAAGTGACACTCTAGGTATAATATTCTGATCCATCTATTTATGTAAATATATGTATAAACATTTCAAGAATTTGTTTATGGCGATTTTTTTAATAATTGATTCGTCTCCCGCACGACCATTACTTATCAAGTTATCATGAATATTAATATTTCTCAGACCTTATCAGCTAAGTTTTGACCATAATGTGGGTCATGTGACAAGTCGAAAGTCTCTCGTTCTCATAACGTAAGACACGCGTTCCAGGCAGTCCAAAAGGCAGGAACATTTTTGTTTTCCTTAACATATACTCAACCGTATAAGATAATTTATAATAAGCAAATTTAAATACATATTTTTTTTATAACCAATTTAGATACATATTTACAAACATATAATCAACAATTTTAAAAGATTGAAATCTTAAGATTTTGGACGAAGTTTCAACGGGTTTAATTTGTCTCCCATTCATCCATGTCTTCAATTTTTTTATAAGAAAATGTAAATAAATAAAAATGAGTATTATACTGCATGCGCTCCCAATTAAAAGACCACGCGCCCCCATTAGACGATCTCGAAAGCGAATCTCTAATCTTACTCGATCTTTCGGCGAGTCCGCCGTTGCGAAACCGTCGCCGATCTCTCTCTCGTCTTCCGATAGTGAGCTTCACTTCAACCACCTTCATCCTCTATTCACGTTATGAAACCAATTGACCTAGAATCGGTGGAGTCTCCTCGTCCACTCTCGACTTCCCCTGCAACATCGACATCTCCGAAATCAATGCTTCCACCACCAGCTCCTCCTCCTCTCTCGGCTCGAGAAGCTTCTGTGACTGTGTCACGGGTTATCTCTTCCCCTCCGACAAGGACTGGGCCTGCTCAAGGAAAAGATTTTGCAGGTGGTACCTCCGCCGTAACATCTGTGTCATCTCCGTCTTTACCAACACCTTGTGCTCCTCTCTCGGCTCTGGTGGCTACTGTGGCCTCTGGTAAGGGACTCGCCGATAGTAATAAGACGGTTGATACCTGTCATGGGCCCATCAAAAACCCCCTTCTTAAAGGTGTGTGGGCTAAAAAGTTGAATTTCGTATCCTCTTGGCAACCGTCTCGCATTCCCGGTATTAACCCAGAGAAGGGCCCTCTGTTATCTGAAAGTCCTTCTCAGAGTCAATAACCTCGTGAACGACAGGCGGTTACGCGGCCATTGGTAATAGTAGAAAATAATATTTGGTTCCCTTGGGCAGCAAAAATGAACCCAACATCAAGAAATCTTTATAGGGCAGTTGAGCCGGAGTATCTAGATGTCTCACGGCCAACCCTTTGGCGGTGATCCAAAACCTCAAGCCGGGCACGCTGGCAGCCCTTAACCTTACACCAGCAAGCTGGTAACCTTAACCAATTCACAGGGTTGCTTGGCACCCTGGCAGCCTAAAACCTAGTTGGCCCGTCGGCGGACTTTACATAACCTGGCACACACGGCCCTTCTAGCGAGCAGCAGAACGCTAGGTTTTCGTGCCATCTTTCAGGCCAAACACAAACAACCGGGGGAAATGCATACACACGATGCGGCCCATGCAATATTTAAATGGTGGCGTTGTGAACCTACTATCCTACCGGTTTAACATACTTTTAACTAATAAACTATCCTAAGGTGCACAACCAAATTATCTACTCCGGTTAATCCTAATCCTTTATACCTCTAGGTTATCAAGCAATAGCCGAAGCATTTCAAGCAATACCTTTGCCCCGTATGGTCGGCCCCAGGTAAGCATGGCTATCCCAATATGTTACCCATGACACATCTATGGCCATACGGTGACTATCCCTGCAGAAATATAAACATAAGACTATATATTAATTGTGGAAGACTCGCGGTCCGGCCTTGCCCATCACTGGCCTCAGCGTTCCCGCGGCCTTGCCTCTAACCCTAGAGTCGTATGCGGCCGTACGAGTTTGCTAAGCCTCCTTAACGCTTCTCTTGTTGGCCTACACCGTCTAGACTTTCTACCAGGTTGACTAAGGCATAGCCGTACAACTATCGAGTTGGCCGGCCATTACCTGTCCGGTCTACAGCATTCTCTAATAGCCTGCTGAGTCCAACAAACAAGCGAACCATCGAGTATCCTTACGGCCTTGCGATGGTAATTATACCATAGCTCTATTTTGCGGTTCAATGATCGGTTAGTATCAGACCTTTCAGCCTGCCACGCTAATCCTCACATTTGGCCCACTGGCTCTCTTTTCAGAGTATAACCGGCCTATGCATTATCTACTTTCCTAAACTACATGCGGTGCGAGTCGGAGCTAGACATGATCCTGCCATGCCTAGTTTCCAGTCCGCCAAACAACGAGTCACTCTTGGGCCGGCTTATGCTGAGCCAAGTTTCCTCGAGATACAAGGTTGAGTCTCACGGCGGAACCTCTCATCACCGTGCACCCTTACCAAGATCCATTGTGATAGCCGATTCACTTGGCAAGCTATGTTAGCCTTGCCATGCTCCTCTACTGTCTCACCTACGAGTCCATAGCTAGATCGCCATGATCTGACCGGATGCTCTGCCACTATTGGTAAGCCAAGTACACTTTTGCTTACCAGGCGTGATTCCGAACCGAGGCCGTATCGATCTCTATCGAGGCCTTACCGATTCGTGGCACAGTGGTTGGCACTGGCCGTCTAGCTTTCTCTCCGATCATCGATGCCTTCACCGATGATTACCGGTTTGTTCATCGTGGATGAACAAGGTATCGTACCGATACACCGAGACCTACTCGAGGCTTACCGATGCCAGTCAGCGATCTCATCGCGGACTGCCCTTGCGGACTGCTCAGTTATCCTCGGTGGCCAGTGGTAGATCGATCGTAGGCCTCCCCGAGGGCCTATCGAGGCGTCCCCATGGTCCGATCGTGGATACTACCTGATAGCCACTATTGGCACTGCCGGATCGTCGAGTGTCCGTACCGATTTCTCACCGATATGTCCATCGAGGAGTGATCCGAGGCTCGCTTGTCCTGATCATCGATCAACCTTACTTCCTTATGTTACCTCCTCGAGGCACGACCTTAAGCTTCCCGGGCCCTGTCGAGGCGTCATCGTGCCCTCTAGAGGCGTCACTGGTACCTCGTACCAGCGCCCTTGTCGAGGCGTCTCCGATGCCCTCTCGAGGCGTCACCGCTACCACAGCTTGCTTAGGTTACTCAGGCCCTGTCGAAGCGTCATCGTGCCCTCTAGAGGCGTCACTGGTACCTCGTACCAGTGCCCTTGTCGAGGCGTCACCGATGCCTTTTTGAGGCGTCACCGAGACCTACCTTCGGTACCCTGGCGTACTGTCATCGAGGCACCCCGAGGCCATACCGATGTCAGCACTAGGCGTTACCGAAACCAGCCGGTCCATGTATGGATCCTCGATCCATACCCGAACGCTATTACTACCGGGGCCGTGGACGGATATCTATCCGCACACGACTACTACTACTATACTACTAACTACCCTACCCTAACCCGTACTACTAAGACTACCGTATGAAAGCTAAAAGGAAGAGAATAGAAAGGGAGTATTAGGTACGGATCACGCCTTACCTTATACCGCTTCTCCTTAGGTGGGGTGCCGAGTTCCTTCTCGAGCTCCTCTTTTTCTCTCCCTCTTAAGCGTGTATCTTTGGCTCTAGAGAGGAGAGAAATATTTTGGTGTGTGTAAATAATGAGCTCCCTAGCCCTCTATTTATACTAAACCAAAAACCCTAAGGAGAATATCCACTTTCCTTATTTTTCTCCACCTCCTTACTCCATGGGCCGAAAGCCCATTTCCTTCCTTCTTCTCCACGTTTTTACCTTTTTCTCCTTCTTGCCCTTACTCTCGTGTTACTGCACAACGAGTCCTCCGCAGGTTCCCTATTCCTACTAAAGTCCTATACAACACCTAATCCCATCCTATACCCAACCTAACCTAATACCTTTAGATGCCTTTATCCTCCACGTTTTTATACCTCCTCTCCTACAAAATCTAGGGTTTCTTTTCCCCTTTTAATTGTGGCAGCCCGTTTACCACTTCGCAGGCCAGTCGATAGGTTTCCATTCCCTAAAGACACTTTTCCTCTAAACGACCATTTTTTCACTCCATCAAACCTCCACGAAATTATTCTAAGTTGCTAAAAACTCCATAGCCGGATTTGAGATGTTACAGTTTTCCTCCTTCAGGTGGTCTAATTTTTGCAGTTTTCACTAAGTTATGGGGACGAAACTGCAAAATAACTATTAGAAAGCTTGGGGAATCTAAATACTTGTTCCATATTTCTGATGAATCCACGAGAACTTGGGTTCTACAAAGGGGATTATGGCATGTTGATGACTGCCTAATGTTTGTTGCTTCATGAAATCCAGAAGCATCACTAGCTATTTCTGAGATCAAAACAATTCCGGTGTGGGTAACTCTAAAGAAAATTCCCAACATCTTGTATTCTATCCCTGGAATCAGTCATATAGCTTCGGGTTTGGGTGCTCCTATGGCAACTCACAAACCTAGGTTAGACCCTATTCTAATGGGTGAGTAAAGTTGAGTAAAGTTTTTCCTTCAAGAATCGCTGCTGGCGACAAAGATGGATTCATTTGCATGGTTGATGTGGAATATGCTTGGTTGCCTTCCAAATGTGGAAGATGTGGTCAGCTTGGACACAAAGAAAAGCGGTGTTTGCAAGCGGTCAGTGAACCCAAATTAGTTGCTAACGAAGATACTGAGATTGTGGTGAATTCTAATGTTGTGGTCACAACTACAACGGCCAGCATTGTCCCAATAATTAATCATCAAAAGACTACTTCAACTCTTGCTTTAGGCAGCGAGGTACCTCATTCTAACATCCTTATTGATGCAAATGTTGACTCAAATATTGTTGATCCATCTACTGTTGTCAACGTGGATGATCTCATATTGTTAGCTGCTATTTCGGTCATTGAGAATTCTATGTCCGCGCCTACAATGATCACCATAAATGAAACAATTGAGTCTCCTACTTTGGAGTCTGACCAGATTTTATCAGTCACATCTGTTACACATACTCAAGCAAAGTATACTTTCCTCGGTGAATGTAGTAGTATAGTTGAGCCCAATTTTGGTATAAACAAGTTTGCCTCATTGAGTTCTCTCTTGAAGAAGAAGAAGATTCATCAAATTTAGAAATGGATTCGATGGAGCTTTTGACTCCAAACAGGAAAACGAATTCTTCGAGATAGACCAGTTAAACCATCAGCAAAAGCTAAGGAAATGCTTTGCCAACCTTCGGATCGTGGACGTGGAAACCGAAGACGTAGAAATAGAGATGGACGCGGCTAAAAACATTATCTTAAGCACTAAAGTCAATCGAAACAGAAGATCCAATTGTTTCTGGGGTTTATTACCCTCAGAGGTACTTTCTCTAACTCTTATTACAATAGACATACTTTATATGGAATGTATACTTTTGTGCTGTGTAATGACTAAATAGGCTTGGTTAAAGTTGTGAGTAATTTTTCAGTTAAAAAATAATTATATTTACAGTTCTTACTCTTGTGTTAAAACAAAACTCCATATTTATTTTTCTATCAGCATTGTTATCTCCGTCTCCGTTTTGGATTGAGATCGGAGAAGATGAGTAGTGACGACGGCGGTAATCCGACGCCAATTTTGGTTGTCTCCTTCCTCTCTCAAAATCTCCACTGCCAATGAAGCCACGACCCAAATCCAAACCCAATTTACAAAATTCCGATCAATCAACAATCACCTAAGTGGAAGAATTCTCTTTCTCTCTCATCGGAAATCAAAATTTTCGATCAATCGCATCTCACCATCGAATGACGACGAAGATCGTTAGATTCATCATCTGCCGCAACCCACCACCATCTCTCAGGCTCCCACCTCCCCTAATCCTTACCGGTGAATATTTATCGATGTAAGACCTATGTTGCTTTGTTTCTCTTTAAAAAGCCTAGAAATTCAACAGACAACACCGATTACTTTTGGCTTGTAATTCCATCTTTTTTATACTAAATCAAAGATGATAAGTTTAATACTTGGCCCAGAGTATGATGAAGAATGTTTTGTACTATGAGATTTGGATTCTTATGGTGGATTTTGTTTTTGCGGAGAATGATAAAGAATGTACAGTGTTGCATAGAAATGTTTTTTTATCAGAGTATTATGGTTAAACAAAGCAAATATGCAATTGGAGAATCGTAGCTTTTTCTCTTATATGAGTAGATTGATCACGCTTTGCTAGTGGGTATAATTCATTGTTGTCTTTGGATTGACCTAATTAAGCTTTGATTAGATTTTAGAACTCGTTGTCTTTAGATAGTGGGTATAATTCATTAACAACACACATAATTTACTTGATCGAAAGTTTAGTATGTTCTGCAACTTCTTCTTTGTCCTTTTCTCCTCTTTTTTTTTGTTCTGCCAATACTTTCAAGAGTTTGATTTATAGTTTATGATCTACGAATCTGTAAAATGAAATCAAAACAATAAATCACATCGCTAGAGAAGGTTATTTATGGCTATTTTATCGTTTTTTGTTCTGTTTTTGCGGAGATGCATATAACGTGTTCGATGAAATGTCTACTATAGATTGAAAGAATTGAAAACTGAAACAATGGAATGTGGACAGTTCGTAATGGTCATTGTATCATAGACTATTTGTTTGGCAAGCACATAATGGGTTACAAGATGCCATGTTAAGACCATTTTTGATTCATAAACTACACATATATAAAGCATCGATTTACTTTTCTACTTTATTTGTCTTTCAATGCTGATAATATTTATTTTTATAAGGTAATTCGGCGGTCGGATCTTTGGTGGTGGTAGAAACTTTGGTTGGCGATGGTGGTGGGATGATCCATGGCAGAGGAAAGGGAAGGATTGCATCAATGTTATCCACGGAGCCTTGTACAGCAGGACGACTTTGTGGTTACAGTGGTTACAATTTTGTGGTTACGGACAAACTATATACATTGGTTACAATTTTGTGGTTACGGACAAACTAACCATGATAACAATGGTTAGAGTTTTGTGGTTATAGACAAACTAACCATGATAGCTCATCAACGTGATTGTTATGGCTTGTGATCTTTTGTACAGTGAATTAGAATAAAAAAGATTAGTCGTTGATGTTTTTAATCTCTTTACATTAATCCACGATGATCCAAAAGATTCACCCATTAAGCCACCGTAAGATCATTTTCTTTTCCCAAATTTACTAAACCTAAGCAAGAACTCATAAAGATTGTTGGAGATTGTGAATTGATAAGTTTTAGAAGATTGTTGGGTTTGTTTGTTTTATCTAATCAGAGGATCTGGAGATTGTTTCGGAAGATTTAGAGTTTGTTGGGTGGTGACGATGACAACAAAGAAGAAAGATGTTTTGATTTGTTTTGTAACCAGATAAATCACAACCATTGATTTTTAGACATATTTATAGAGATGGACGGCCATGATTATTATGGAGGGTGAGGATTAAACACAAGGTAACTAAATCTGAAACAAGGGAATCAGTAAAGCCCAACTAGCAAAACTTTCGACAACCGGCCCACTAGAAGTTTATGTTCTCCGTGGTCGATACTCCGTGGACGCCATACGTCGAATTATTAAAATCTTTGCAAATCCATATATCGATCACAATTTCCGATAGCTTTTGTGCTTCGGATCATAATTTAAGATTAGTCCACTGTCCACACACACTCTCACCAATCCAAATATCTCTACAAATCAAAGTTTTCTACTTAATAGGGCTAGAACAAGAACAAAACCTTGGAATGAGAGCAAAATTGAAATTGCTCGCATCTGTTAACTTGAAAGATTCTTGCTAGCTCTCAATCGTTAACCACCATTTACCCTTTCGTATCCGTACCGTCTTTGTCTCCTTCACCACAAGAGTTATTAGAGGAAGCGATTTTGACGGTGGTGGGCAATTTCGCTGCCGGCCTATCAAGCAACTCGATGACCGGTGTAATCTGATGGAGATAAGATATGAAGAAGAAAGAAAGCAAATCAATCAAAGCTTTTTGGGTTTCATCAACCCACCGCCATCGACTGAATCTCTACATCGCCGCCGAACAACTATGAATCGAGATTTGGAAGCTTTCAAATAAATGGTTAAGATCTAGTGTGGTAAAAAATATGGACGGCCAAGATGTTTGATTTACTAAGGGCAATTTTAGGTAATAAGATAAAAGTTTTTGTGAATAGTAGGCTCAAAAGTATACCTTCCTCCAAATGTACCTCTATCGTAACAACTTTTCTCAAAAGTACGTCTACATGTAACAAACCCTTGTTTCTGGTTCATAATATGTTCCCTTGATTGCTTTTTATCTACTTGTAACCACTTTTCAAAAATTGTATGACTTACGTCATGGCTTGTAACCTCTCCCCATGGTGCGGACAAAAGTCTTATTAAAACTTTTTACAACTAAATTCATCAATATACACTTTTTTTCTTATAAAACAAAATCTGGGATTTAGAAATGTTGAAAATAATTATTTAAAATTTGATAATTACTATATCCACCATTATTGTCCCATTCAGACATTGTCTCATGCCATTTATTTTATTTTATACTAACCATATTATTTTCGCATAATCGGTTTTTTTTCTTACTAAAATTATCGCATTTAAACGGTATTGTTCCAAAATTTATGGAAGAATTAGCTGAATAATAGGTTTTAGGAAAAAAATTAACTATATAACATCACGTGTTTTATATTTAGGTGTCTAACTGTGAGAAACAATTGTATGACGATTTTACCCCTATTTAATTGGGCTACGTTTATGCATAAAAAAAAATATGTAAGAGTCAATCACGGTAAAAGTTAAATTAATTGGCCGATATTTTTTTTCTTCATTATATCATGTTCGAACTTTTGAACGGGATCTTGATTTGAAGTTATTACGATTGATTCTGATTTGAAGTCGGTTTTTTCTTCTCAACATCAATTTTTTCCTCTGAAAAAAACAATTAGGTCACATAAACAAATATGTTGTAGGAGTTAATTATTTAATAACATAGTTAACTATTTTTGAAACTACATAATCAATTGATCGCAGAATATAGTTAACTACATCACATTATTCTGCAATTATCTATAAAATAGTTAACTATTTTCAAAAAAATGTTTACCAATTTAAAAACATAGTTACCTATTTTCAGATTATATATATCCACTTTACTGATTTTATGACATAGTTGACTACATCAAATAATGTTGTAATAGTTATTTATTTAAACAAATATAGTCAACTACATTCAGAACATATAGTTAACTATGTTCTGAACATATTTACCTATTATAGTTTGCATAATGAAAAAATAACATATGTAGTTAGTTATTATTAGAATTATAGTTACCTCTTATAATGAAAAACTAGGTGACTTGCCTGCACCTTGTGCGGGAATGAACATTATAAAACAAAATTTATACATAAAAGTAATAAAGATATTATAAATGATGAATTATGTAAAGCAAAAAGCTTCATCATATGGAGACAAGAAAATGGTTTATATTGTTAATATCAATGAAATGTTGAACAATGAAACTACTTAAGCTACATAAATCCCTTTTATTCAATTATTATAAAACGAAAGAAAAAGCATGAAAAGTTACTGAATGTTTTGAAACACTTTCTTATAGACAACATTCATAGTTTTCTTCTGCACTTTTCCATCTTTGTCGGTGATTAAGATTTTCAACCCACTTCTAGATTTTACCCTCGATAGGGCAACATACTGTCCATGAGAAAATATGGGTTTAGGTAGTAACAAACCAACGTTTTTGAGTGTATGTCCTTGACTTTTATTTATGGTGATTGCAAAAGCTAAAATCACTGAAAATTGTCTGCGCTGCATTCTGAAAGGAAACTTTGTTTCTGATGGGGTGACAGACATCCTAGGAATTAAAACTTTTTCACCTGGTTTATCCTTTCCTGTAATGATTCTACCCTCAATCACATGACGTGCTAATTGAGTGACTATAAGCCTAGTCCCATTGCATAACCCTCCTTTAGGATCAATGTTACAAAGACACATGATAGGAGCACCAACCTTTAATCTCAAACAGTGCTTAGGCATTTCACCCAATTTGATGCTATTCAAAAACTGTGGGATACACAAAATCATCATCGGGGTCAATATCTGAAGGAGCAATGCTATCGAGCTTATGTAGACTTTCTCCTCACCTGAGTTAATGTATAAAAGTATTTCAACGCTTTTACATTTTGAAATAAAAATGATTCTTAGCTTAAAATAATGAGTCATAAACTTATTTACCTGATAATCTTGGAAACATATAATCATTGATCTGATTAATATCGTCATTTGTAAGACTCAGTATCGCCTTGTGTTAATAAAAATCAGTATCATCTGAACTACCAAATGACTGTTCATAAACTTCCGTCACTATAGTTTCAATCGGATCTCCGCAATCAGTTATCAACAAATCTTCTGGGATGTAATTCTTTGCTTCTCCATCATTTGGGAGGTTGATCTTTCCATCACCAATATCCAAAATCCATTTGGAGAAAACTTTAAGTTCTTCGGCATCGTCTTCACTAAGTTCAGTTAGCAATCTCATGTTTTTTGTAAGCTTTAGAACTTTGCAATTATCCCAAAGGTATGATGAATTTATATTAGCCAAAACTGCTTCTGCTCTGCCACCTCCAGGGATAACTGGCAAAATCTGTCTAAAATCACCGCCAAAAACAACAACCTTGCCTCCAAACGGCTTTTCCTCATCCATTATATTGCGTAAGCTACGATCTAAAGTTTCGAAGCAGTGCTTGCTCATCATAGGAGCTTCATCCCATACTATAAGCTTTGCTTGTTTAACTAATTCTGCTTTATCTGAACCTGGAGTCATATTGCAAGTGGTGAATTCGTATGGATTAATTGGAATTTCGAACCTTGAATGTGCTATTCTGGCACCTTCCAACAATAGCGCATCAATCCCACTTGATGTTGTGTTAACAACTATATGATCTCTCGATCGAACTGCAGCTGATAGTATACTTCATAAGAAGGTTTTCCCAGTTCCTCCAAAACCATACACGAAAAACATCCCACCTCTATCATTGAGCACCTCATTTAAAATCTCTCCATATACAGCTTTCTGCTCATCTGTTAACATTCTATGTAATCTCTCGTGTTCTTTTCGTTGATCTTCATGGTTGTAGTTAAGCTCATCATCTACAAAACGGTTGTCATTGTAATCGCAAAAATCATCTGGCTTTGGCATTTCTTTCCATTTGGCAAGTGAACGTCCATTGCTAAGCAATGTATCTTGGATTTCTGACAAATCAATGTTTTTGATTTGTTCGGGTGACAAACTAAGATCTGCAAAATTATAAATCAATAAAATTTAGTACGTAAACATGATATATTACTTTTACTATATAAATAATACTAAAGTTAAATATCATGACACATACTTGGATTTTCACTGTCTCTTCTCAGATTGAAAAGAATGTCTTCGGTTAAGTATTCCCAAGTAGCATCCCATACAACATGAGGTAATGTTAAACATTTTGCAATCAACATTGTGACAAAGTACTTTCGTAGATATCGTCCTGAAAACCAAGTACTTGCTTCCTTGATGCCTTCTATGTATTCTTTATCATCATCCAACAATCTTAACTTGTAGCAAGCATCTTTGAAGGTAGGACAAACAACGGTTTCTACTGTTCTTATGTCCTCATAAGATGTTGGTCCTCTGACACTATTAAGCAAAAGCCTCAAATAATATAACTCATCACAAGCTGGATGCACATGAGCAATTCGTCCAATTGCAAAACCTCTGATCCTTGGTTTCCATATCCTAAGTTTTGCATACCATCAGAATTTTGTCAGAAATTCTGAATACGTGAGATTTCTTGCCTGGTCATAAATCTTGTATGCATCCATCGAAGGTAGAAACATAGACTGGTTGATTGTCGTACGCTTAAGTACACTCTCAACAGGTTCATTTTGGTCATAAAAAACCATTTGCTGATTTGGCAGATGGAATCCTAGTTTCTCCGCTGAAGTAGTTCTGAAACTGTAGAAAAAGCTAGAATTCGCCATGTTGCTTCACAAGCAGATAAATACTTGTAACAGGGAACACCAATAAAAATCACAAACAATTTTTAGTATGTAAGCATTGTAAGTAATATAAATAAAAGAGTTACACAATAGTATATTCATATGATAAATTTTACCTGCAATCAAAATATCTCTTTATTTCGTCAATCACTTCATCATCATCCAAAACCCATAACTACCACTCAATTATTTTTGATTCTTTAGTTACCATTAGATTTAGAAAGATTTAGAATCTTTTCTCTCTAGCTGATTAACAAAAAATAAAGGAAAAATAATAATTACAAATGTGAATGGGTATATTAAAAGAGATTTATCATAGTGATGAGATTTAAATTTCAAGATACAAAATAATGATTATTGGAAAAAAAAAGAGGTTGTGGTTAAGGTTTAATAGTAGAAATACTTTTTTCGACGTTTCATGATAAGCCTTAGGAGATCAATGTGACTACTTCTCTTTTTGGATATCTCCTCATGTAATTTGCTTCTCTTGTTTTTTACTTTTTTTCTGCCAAGAGATCAATGTAATAGGTTGTCATTCTTGTAACACCTAACCTTTCATTATATATGATATCAACATTCCTAGCAAACAAAAAAAGATAAAGCATTAGGAAAAGAAGCATAAATGTTTCTGTTTGATATCAAATGCAAAAACGTACCATTTCTTGCAAAAACGTACCATTCCATCCATCCATCCATCCCACAAAACCCAAATCAAGAAATATTACCCTCTCGCTCTATTCATAAATAAAGTTATCATATCACGAATATTACAAATGATGAATTAAGACATGTGTTTTCAAAGTAAGAACTGAGACTTGCACAATAAGCTTCGTTTAATTAGTCACTTTTGGATATTCTGACCTTTGCACTGTTTTAGTTTTTCATAGAAAATGTTATGCATTTTTTGTGAAATTATTTAATTATCCAATGAATGAAGATGATTAAGCCATGTCACATTTTTAGCAATTCATGTCATCATTACATGTCATCATTCTTTTGCCTAGTTATCATTTTTTACTTCTCTTTTAATAGGAAGGGAGATAATTGTTACCTATTATACAAATTCCAAACATAGTTCACTATGTAAATCTCCTAGTTTCATATAAACACGATGGTGAGAATATTAATGGAGAAAAAGAAGCATTATCTTAATTACGAGTGTAGATCTCAATTTATGGCAATGAGGTAGATTGAGTAATTAAGAGAGAGAAAAAAGCCTATTGCATAACTAAATAAGAAGATTCGGGAGAAGGAGAAGAAAAAGATAAGAAGAAGAACGTGATGTATTAGAGAAGAAGAAAAAGAAGGAAAAAAAAGGAAGAAGATCGTGGAGAAGAAGAGAAGAAAATGAGAAAAAAAGTGGAGAAAGGAGAAGACGGCCGTGAGGTACAATAATTGTTAGGTTTAAGTATTTTTAATTTCTGATTTTTAAAATTTAGTGTAACCAAATAAAAAAGGTATTATAGATTTTTTGCCTCATCAATATGTTATACACCTAATTATTTTTCTTGTGCTGTTAAATTCCTAATTATTGACCAAAAACCTATTATTGGTGCCAATTTTCCGAAGTTTTGCCAAATGTGACATTTTTATTCGTCAACTCAGTTTGATAATAGTGTGGTTTAAAAGTTGGAACGGACGGTAATTTTGCATTGTTTCGCAGCCAATAGTAAGTTAGTAACAAGAAATTTTATATATATATATATATATTATTTTACTTTTTGTTAAAATAGTTCGTCACATGTTCCATCCTATACCGCACTATTATCTTTGAAGAATCGTTGACGAAAAAAGAAAAAGAAAACCTTTGAAGAATCTGCACGGGATCATGTTATTTGACGGGAAAAAAAGCTAATTTTAACCAAGACAATTTGCATCTTGCCCTTATGGATCTGAACTTTTACATATGGTTAATTTAAACCTGAATTTCAAATAAATTTAAATCTTATACTTGAACAAACATTGTGCCGAAATGTACCTTGACCAAGATTTCGTTTAGCCAACGTTAACCGAATATTGACTAAAACGATATGTGGATTAGTTGGCTAGATAAGAAATACTTGAAAACAACGTAAGATGGTTGTCGTTTTCATTTAGAAAAAACTTGAAATCGAATCCATAATTCGATAAATCTCTAAATGAAACGACGTCATTTTATCGAATTACGGATTCGATTTCGAGTTTTTCTAAATAAAAACGACATTATTTTACTAAAACAACAAAACGTGTCATTTTGACCCAGCGAAACCGAGGCAACTAACCCACGTGTCGTTTTTCCGTTAACGTTGACTAAAATAATTTTGGTCAATTCGACACAAAACATGTTAGTTCAGGTATAAGATTTGAATTTATTTAGAGTTCAAGTTTAAATTAGCTATATGTAAAAGTTCAGATCCAAAAAGGCACGATACAAATTGTTTGGGTTCAAATTAGATTTTTTCCCGTTATTTGATCCCATGTAAACATTAAAAGATTTAAAATTATATGTACGACTTTTAGAAAATTATTTCTCAGACAAAAATAGATGTATAATTGTTGACCTCCCTCCTATCTATGAATTGGTAAATGTTGGCCTATGAATCCTGTAAAATCCGTAAAAAAAAAGAAGAACCTCTGAGGAAAACACGTCTTCACCCTTATTTTATACACAGGCCTCTTAATATATATTTGATTGAATTTCAGAGAAAATCCAGTGATAACAACCTCTGAGGAATTTCTAAGAAAATCTTATAACTATTTGGCTTTATGTCTGAAGCTTGTGGTCAAGTGGTAAGAAGACGGGTTTGGGACGCTAACATGTTTCAGGTTTGATCCATCTGCTACGCGAAACTAAACATATTATCTTGGACATCTACGTGGATATGAGATTTTGCTTTCGGCTCATTTGCATATCCGTAAAGATGGTCTATACATGAATTGTAACTCCTTAGGGATTAGTCTGGGTCCCTTCACATATGTGGGATTTAATCTGAATTATCCAAAAAACACTATTTGGCTTTATATTCGGAAAAAAATAATAGATTCGAAACAACTTCAATTTTCTGTATTTATATATAGCCACAATACACTCTAATATGACCAGATTTATAAGTAAGCTATCTCTTGTAAATATGAGCAACACCAAACCCCTCTAGAGCCCAATCCCCCCTCTAGATCAAAATCTTGATGCAAAAAAAAAAGATAAGCCTAAAAAGTAGTTTGTTTGATTCATTTGTCTCTCTCTCTCACACACATTCTTCACCAAATCCAACACATGAGAAATCATGGGACCAAAACAAACATAGTATCTTATCCCCACAGTGATCAAAACCCAATTCTCAAATGTTTGATCAAAATTGAGAATTCCAACAATTAACGAGAGACCCTTGTCTAAATTTCATTCCTTTAGCTTTGCAGAATCATCTAACCATCGATTCGACCTCTAAGGGGTTGTTGTGTTGAGGTGAACTTCTTGTTCGACATCATAAACTTAATTACCTATTGGAAATTTAATTAAAGGGTAACGTATTTACAAAAGAACAATGTGAATTAACGTACGAACACTATTCATACTTATTCTTCGTCACTCAAATTATCTGTTTTTATATTTTTGTTTCAATTATCCAATTATCTATTTCAATAAAAAAATCACGATTTTCAATTTTTTTTTTTAAAGGAACATACTTATTCTTTGTTAGACACATAATTTACTATTTTTATATGAATTTGTGTATATTTATAAAAATTGAAATCATGGTATATATTAAAGATAAACTGTATTTTTAAGATAAACGAATTACCCGTTTGCCACGTAGCATGGTGATTTTCTAAAAACGGTTTTGATATGATTCTACAAAGTCTAAATCCATGCACAATCGGATACAAATAAGCCGTATAACAAGTCTAACTACCCAGTGGGAATAGGGCCAGTAGGCAAGCATACAGTTGGTCTAAGACGGGTATCACCACTCGTAAATGGAACACATGGCCTCAGTTTTCTTAGCAAGAATTCAGGAAAGGTAAGAAATATATATTTTCACATCGTGCTTTATAGGTTTTTTCCTCTGTTTAAATATGTAAATTTTTAGTTAAAGGATTAAAGCATTTTTACCTTATGCGAGTTGAGTAAAAACAGGTGGTCTATAGTCTATACTAAAAAACGACTAAAGCGTAAGAGAGCTGATTCCGAAAGTGCACTAAGACGCTCGATTCGGCTTGTCATACGATGCTAATAGTACAAAGATTCAGTTATGTAGAACTTATGGATTTTAAAAGTTGTGAGATTTTATCAATTCTTATGGATTCTTAAAAATTATTTTCATGGATTCTTGTAAATTATTCTCATGGATTTGTAATAATTTGTTTTGACATAAGGTAATATATATATTCATAGTTTTCTCTAAAAAATTCAAATAGTATATTTGTCAATATTCTAGACTCCACTTTAAACGTGAGACATCACCATAAAAAGACGTATGCTAATCAACCCACACCATTGCCATCATCATTTTCAAGCATTGCCATTAACATTACATAATTTGTTCTTCAGACCTGAGCTAACTTTTCGATTGTTTCTTTTTGTTTTTTGTAAAACTTTCTTTGGAGCTTTTTTTTGAATTTTGTTTTGAGATTGCTTTATTATTAATAAAATAGATTTGGATTTTGAATTATAATTTTCATAATGTGTTCTATTTCTTGACTTTGTGATGTCTTTATTTCTAGTTAACTTCAACGTCTTTTCCATGTTTGTGACTTGACTTTATTTTTTAGTTATGTATAATATATCGTGAAATTTGCTCTTTCAGTTGTTATTCTATGATTTATTTATGTCTCTTTTATAAATTCTGGTTTTTGTTATGATTAGAAGATAAAAAAAATGTTGTTTTGATTGTTGGATTTTTTTGTTGATGTTATGTGTATTTAGAAAGTTTAGTTATAAGGATTCTAAGAATCCAATGGTTTTATAAAGTATTCTCAAAATCTGGTTTAATGAGTACAATTATAAGAAATTCATCTACCAATAACAATATATTCTAATAGATTTACAAAATCATTAAAAACCAAAACAAGGGATTTCAAATGGAATTTTAAAATCCTCAAACCAATAACTATAGATTTTAGTTATAATTTAAGAATCCATAAACCAATAATGATAGATTTCCAAAATTTTAAAAATCCATACAAATCCAATCCCCAATAACACCCCCTAACTTTGGTAGAACATACCTTATGCCAACCGGTAGAATATAAATTAAGAGGTAGATAAAGGCGGTAGAATACATATTTTGTACAACATAGAAGACAAAGTCAACAACATAAATCGATTTCTGCGTTTGGTTGTAGTGAAGCAAATGGTGGAATGTGTATTATGCGTTATGTAGAAAGAGAGCAATTAGTAGAATAGATATTTCTATCCGTGGTAGATTTATATTATATTGCAGAACACGAAATGTATTAGTAGATTCGACCAAGGTAGAGGGAAAATAAATTATTTTCTAACTTTGTTTTGTATGAAAAAAAAAAAATGAATATATATGCCTTCTACATGACGTTTTTGTATTGTCTTCATTTTTAAAAATTCTAAAAACCATTTATTTTAAATTTTCAAAATTTGTTAAATGGCAATGTAGGAAAAAAATTGGCACACAAAGGCCAAAGGTTATTGGGACAAAGAGCATTTCAATGTAGGTCAATTTAGCAAAATTTCTTTTTTTATTTGCATTTTCAAATTGTTTTTAAAGTCTTTTTTATATGTTTTTGTGCAGTGTAGAAAAAGAAACAAATAGAATAATAATCCACGTCATATCTAGTATTTTTAACACTGTATTTTTATTATTATTATATTACAAATTATGAGAATTCTTACATTGACGATTCTACAACGGACATTTCTTCCATCTTGATCTACGCAAGATGATTTTACTTTGTCCCATGCTGAAAATCAATAATAAATTGCATCTTATTCGAACCTCAAACCTCTTGATGTAGAAACTTTGAAGCTATTGGTCAACCACGGTTAAAGGTGCTTCCACGCGTCATATCTATCACCTAATTTAATTCAATTATGTATTATGTTCTTTATTTTGTGAGTAAATTGATTAGTTGGCAACTTCGGCAATTTCTTGGTTCTTAACTTCTTATCATGGACATGAGACTCATGTCTCATGGGGAGAGGTATTATATATATATATATATATATATATATAGTCGAGACCTATACCATTAGAGAGATGATCATTTTAGCCTCCTAAAGCTTTTGATAAGATTCCTTGGATCTGCACCAATTCCTCTCCTAAAGCTTTGATTTCTAGAGGAGTTTGTTTTCCGATCCTCTCTCTCAGCCCGAAGCAAATCCATGGCGTCTTCCGCCATCGTGAAAAGAAGGTTTGGTGGATTGTGGTGGAAGAAATTTCTTGCTTTTCTTTTATCTTGCTACGCTTTGCAGGCGTCTCCTACACCGTGCGATTTAGGTGAATCTAGATCTGGATCTGTTGGTTTGGGATGGCAAAACACAAAGCAAAGAGTAAGAACTTTTTGCCTTGATCACATCTCACAATCAACCGAACTGCCCTTCCCTCCAGATCGATCACAACGAGGGATTAAATTAATTTCATTGTCTAATCATCCTCAGCCATCGATTGTCCACACTTTCCCTCCAGGAAACTCTATCCGTCTTGACGGATAATTCCACAAACAGAATTATGATTGCGACTTTTGAGCCTGTTGCTCTCTTCTTCGAATGTCAATAAGATTCAACAATAGTTTTCATGACTAACTTTTGAGACGGTTACTTGAAGAACAAGAAACTGTCTGTAGCGAGAGACTACCTTCACGCGGATGAATTGATAGCAATCTTGTTTAGATGCTCGGGAGCATCAAGACAAGGAGTTCTCATCGGCTCCTCTTCCTTCACCAGATGCTACTTGGTATCCCCGGCCCCCTTCTTTTAGGCTTGTTGTTTAGGTACCTCGTTTTTTATACAAGACACCTAGTGGTTTGTAAGTATCTTGTTATTGATTGTCATGGTCTGCAGGAACCTCTCCTGACATGACCAACTGTGTATAGTATGATGTTTTTTATATAACTAACCTTTAGAAACTATTGTTCTTTCTTGTCTTGCATTATCCGCTTTGGTCTATACTCTTAAATGTGTTTTTTCGTTGAGATTCCTTGGTTATTAATTAGTATCACCAAGGGTACCTACTTTAACGTTTGTTTAAGACTCTTGAACTAAGTGTGGGAGTGAATGATTTGTCTTATAAACAGAGTCCTCTTGTTAATTACTCGGGGAACCCCCAAACTGTGCAAGTTGGATCATTCATATTGTTGCAAACAACTACATGTTAAATTTCATAGATTTTCAAATCAAAATCAATTATTAATGAGTGGAGAGAAGGATACGATGAATCATATGAGAGAGATGTATTGTCACGCTTAGGATGACGCGAGTTTATGGGTGATGCAGGGTTATTGAGTGTAATAATTTTGCGCAATTGTGATAATGTTGTACGCCCCATCTGGCTTCTAAGGCCGGACAAGGTTTAAGTCCTTTCTGTGAGGTTACTATCATGACCAAGTATACTTTACTGAATAAATCCTTGAACAAGACATGAATAAAACGAGTATAAACCATGATGTAACAGTTGAGGAATAACAAGATTCAAACAAATTAAACTAGAGGATCCAAATGAACAAAATCCAAATTCTCAAGCCGTCCTTGACGAGATGGGGCCTGTAGTTCCTACTTCCACTTAATTCCACCCTTGTACGCTTAGGATGACGCGAGTTTCATTCCACCCTTGTACGTCCTAGCTAAGTCTCCTTTCGTCTGACCTTATCTTATCAGGCTCACGTGCAAGATCTATAAAGATGTGATCAAGAAACTCAGGGAGACAACCAAGAAACTCTCAACATATTTGTGAAGATGAGAACTTGGTGTGCAAGTTTACAAGTCCAAAAATGGGTTAAGCAAAGAAGAAGTAGAGTTAATATAACTTGACTATGGTTGGATGATGCTTTTAAGACCACAAGGACGAACCATACACTTTTGTCTTTTGTCAACTAGGTTGAGGATGTGTGTGAGAGAGTAGGCCTCACCAAACTACTTAGAAGGGTGAGAGAAACATGTAAAAGCATAAGCAATGTGGTGGCTTTCTCAAACGATACATAAAGTGATACAAAGAGTGAGTTCATGAGGGTTTTACAAGATTGAATCACTTGTACTCTTTTAAATATGTTAATCTTCTACTGGATTTTGAGCAAGAGTCTCCAGAAGATGTAGCGATCCTTGTTAATGGGCGTGAACTCCTTAAATGTGTATGTGCTCCCATCTCTTTCTCTCTTTTCTCTCCATCTCTCCATACACTTCTTTTCCTATGAAACTCTATTTTATTGTGTAATTCTCTTTTTCTGTGCTAGTCTCGTTTTGTGACATCAACAACTTCGTATCTTGACTTGCTGAGGTTTATGCTCTTCAAGATGACGTCTTTAGAGCCTCTGAACCTTAACAATATTCACATAGCCCTTCATGTTACGTTTTTACTATCCTTTCACCTGACTTTTAACCCATTCTTAGTTACTTTAGTTATCTACCCATAACACAAGGCTGATGGCACATATTTTTAATTTTTGGATCACCTTACCCGTGCTTAATTAATTAGTTATCTTATTACTAAGTTGCTTACTTACCCCATTACACATAACACAATGCTCATGGCACCTATATTGTCCATTCTCTGGCCCTATAACCTTACTTCATTAACGAAGTCTTCTTCATTTTCAAAAAAAAAAGTCTTCTTCATTTTCAATCAATAGAACTCAACCGAATAAGTTCCCCAAAACAATCCACGCCCTAGCTAGCAGCCAAACGTGAAACCTTTATTATGCTTCCTTTTAATCTGAATCATTTCTCTCTATATACTCGGTATGAGCCTAGAACATACACAATACCATAGATCATTTCACAATAAATAACATACACTCCGTTTCACATTTACATTTCCATTCCTCATGCTTAGTTCTCCATTTCTCTTGATGTCCCCATTTCTGCTCAATTTCTTTACTATTCCTTATTTCAGACCTAACCTGAACAATCTGAACTCATAACTCACTAATGTATGTTCGGCTCATGTCTCAACTTTTATATGTTTTCTTCTCTTGCTCAGGACTCCGGGTGTTATAGAGAGTTATTGCCAAAAGTTTACTGATATTCGCTGTGTTCCATTGATAGTTTAAGGAAAACTGCGTTAAGAGATACAAACAATTTAGTCCTTTTCCTGACAAAATGTAAACATGTACCAAAAAGAACAATTTGTCTTACATCAGCTTGGCGAAGCTAAGAAGTTTCAAAAGGTTCATAGAGAGATAAAAATCCTAATCGAAATAGGGGGACTACTAAACACAATTACTAATAGAGAACCAAAGGGATAGTAGATATTTGTATGACTTACGAGCTATGTGAGCTAGGATGATGTCTTTAATACATATGTTTATTTGGTTGAATATCACTTGGTGTAATAAGGGAGAGCCATTGTGGATTCGACATAGTGCTTTCGCCATACAACTTCGGCACAGTGCCTAAGTCAAACCGTGCCCTCGTTAAACAACTTCGGCATAATACCTAAGTCGGACGATTTTGGCAATATGACAGACAACGGCAGGCTCTGCATTCGGCATCAACGACTTCGGCAATCCTATCTTCAGCGGTCCTGTCTTAGGGAGAATCATGTCTTAGGTAGGACGACTTAGCCGCAGCGCAGGCGTCAGGTTCATCTTTAACGTCGAAGTAAGCGTCGAGAGGGACTTTTAACCGTTGTTCTAAGGAGAGGACAAATCTGATCTCAACACTATAGTATAGGGAGTTTAGTGATGAGGTAAATACTTTCGAGAGAAATAGTTTGAAAGGTTATGTAGTGAGGGAGTATAGAATAGCCACCCCAATTAATAAAGCAGAATCGCTCATCACGACATAATCAGGTAATTATTTTGTCGATTCATATTTGGAAACAAGAAAAGAAACACACATATAAAATATACATTACCTCCTAACTGATATAAATATTCAAGACGCAGTCTTTGGTCGATTAAACACGATTTTGATATAATTGGCCAACACGTCGGAACAGTTCAAGAAACTTTGTTATTTTTTCCTCTTTTCTATGGTTAAAATAAGTTTGAATGTATTAGATCTATAGATCACTACATCAAAACATTGAAGGATTTCCATGTTTAGAATAGGTTCTAAGCAAAATAAAGAAATGGTTCACCGTATCTTAAAAATTGAAGCTATAGGTGGATGTGGAAAATCCTTAGATCTCCCGGAACAATTTGGAAGGAAAAAAATAGAAATGTTTGATTATATTATTGAGAAGGTGAAAGCATTTACAACAGGGTGGAACAACAAATTTCTATCAGCTGCTGGCAAGGAAGTTCTATTTAAATCAGTTGCTTTAGCAATGTCGGTTTATACCATGAACTGTTTCAAAATCCCTAAAACAATATGTGATGAGATTAATGGAGTGTTGTCTAAATTTTGGTGGGGTACGAATAATGGCAAGAGGAACATTCCTTGGGTAAGTAGGAAAAAGATGGCAATTCCTAAAAAACAAGGTGGTGTAGGCTTCCGTGATCTACATGACTTCAACTCTACGCTCCTTGGTAAGCAAGCATGCCGAATTTTTAATCAACCTAACTCGATTCTGTATCGAGTTTTGAAGAGCCAATATTTTCTCGATGGTGACCTTTTAACTGCTAGATCTGGTAAGAGCCCTTCTTATGGCTGGACATCAATCCTCCACGGAAGAGATCTTCTTTCTAAAGGCATGGTCTGGCAGCTAGGAAAAGGAAAGATAGCCGCATTTACCGAACGTTGGATTCCGACCCATCCTCCACGAATGGCGTCCTTTTTAAACAATGAACCGACAGTTCAAGTTCGCGACTTGTGGACGAATAAACAATGAGATCATGACAAACTTCACGATGTTGTTGATGCAGACAAGAATTAAATCACTCACATTACATAACAAAGCATCCACGTGCTGATAAACAAGTATGGAAGTATACAAAAGATAGACATTATTCTGTCAAATCCGGATCTTGGCTTGCTTCTCAAGACCGCGACCATGGACTTGCTCCTCCTCCGGGAAACCCTGACATAAAAGCAAAGATTTGGTCTCTCCCTCTCGTTCCAAAGATCAAAATATTTGTCTGGAAAGTTCTTTCTAATGCATTCGCAATAGCCTCCAGACTATGTGATAAACGTATACCAATTGACTAGCTATGTCAACAATGTCACATGAATTATGAAACCCCCAATCATGTCTTGTTCACCTGCCTCCATGCTCTTTCAACGTGGACTGCCTTACAACACGATTTATTCTCGGGACAACAACCAAGTGAGGCTTTGGAAGAAAATATTAATATTCTGTACTCACAAAACAGCTCAACAAATCCATCTTCCTCCCATATTACATCCCGCTTTTGGCTTCTTTGGAACATTTGGAAAGCGCGGAACGACATGATTTTCAGAGGACGTAAATGGGATCCAATGGATATTGTTAACTGAACTCATGAGGAAGCACAAGAATGGACAAATGCGAACGCTAAACCAGATCTGATACCTCCTTCTATGGGTGTTAACGCAACCCCACAATGGTCACCACCGCCTCTTGGATGGGTTAAGTGTAACTTTGATGCTACATTTCATCCTTCAGATCATAAATGCGGATTATGATGGGTCGTACATAATACAAATGGGAATTCATTACGGCTGCCTCATCTTTTCTCCCACAAGCATCCTCATCAACTGAAGCCGAAGATTATAGTCTACTCCATGCGATGCAAACATTGTGGAGTCGTGGATATCGACATATAATTTTTGGAAGCGATTGAAAACATTTAGTTGATCTCATTCAAGGCAGGTCCAAGGACATAGCAATAAATAACTTAATTAATGATATTCATTTTTGGATTAGTAGGTTTGCAGGTGTCCACATAGACCATATTGGAAGAAAGTCTAATGCCATTGTTGATAGTTTAACCCGAATAGGATTGTCTCAATATCATTGTTGCTGTATTTATAATTTTCTCCCACCTTGTATCCAATAATTCCTTTGAGACTTGTAAACTCTTAAGATAAATGCAATAGACGTTAAAAAAAAAGAATAGGTCCTATCCAACAACTTTAGTGAACGGTCGTTTCTCGGCCAACGTGTGCACTCCTTAATTCCTTGTGCTTTCTGCACCCGTTCAGAAAGAGACATGCATATATAAAGGGTTTATTACATCCAAACATACTTTCCCAACAACTCTTTCCCAACAACTTATAACCAAAGACATACCTATTGAGTAAGGTATATTTTTCTAGCTACTATTCACAAAAACTTTTGTTTTATTACCTAAAAAGCCCCTTGGTAAATAACTCAGAGCTTACCCTTATTTTCCATCATGATCGTTTATTGGTTATAACCTGCATTCATCTCCACCGTAACCCGACCCGAGAACCCGGTAAGAATCTCTGGCATTTACTAGATATGTTCAAACGTGTTCTTGAACTACCATTAAGGTTCAAAGTAGATGTAATGATGGAAGAGAAACCCGATTGTTTCAGATTCGTGGTGTGACGCCCGTAAACCATTTTTTTTGTAAAATGGAGGGGCTGTCGATCGACACACTTGTGGTCTGTCGATTGACATGGCTCTTAAGGGTTGTCGATCGACATACCTAGTGGTTGTCGATCGACAGGTGCTCGAATTGGCTGGTTTTCTGGTTCGATTTAAGTCGTTCAATTGGACCGGGCCGGTTTGGGTAAACCTTAGGGCTTCGTATTTAAGGGTTTTTGGCCGCATTTGAGCGAACCAAGTCCCAAAAACGCAGCAGACAGAGTTTGAGAGGAGTTCTCTGTTTCCTGTGAGTTTTTGAGAATTAGGGTTTCGTTCTTGAGAGTTTTGGAGGAGATTTCTTGTGGAGATTGTCGTGGATTCGTGTCTAGCCTCAGCTCTACCATTTTCTTTCCAATTAACTCGAGGTGAGTGCGTGACCATGGCTTCTGGGCCGGTGGATTCGTTAGGGTTGTTTGGTGGTAGGTTAAAACTTGTGATTTGGACTTGTTTGTGTTGAATCTGTCTGTGGATTGCGTGTGGATTGTTTGGATTGTGTTTATGCGTGCAGGTTTCGTGTTAACGCAGAGGAAGAATCGATCCGAGAGGATAATGATCGATTTCCCATGAATCTGCGACGACTTGTCGATCGACAGCCCTTGGGTGTGTCGATCGACAGGGTCACACGAGAGCTGTCGATCGACACCTAGAGGTTGTGTCGATCGACAGGTGATCGAGGAGCTGTCGATCGACACCTAGCGGTTGTGTCGATCGACAGGGTCCTGTGGAGCTGTCGATCGACAGGCACCGAGGGTGTGTCGATCGACAGGTGATCGAGGAGCTGTCGATCGACAGGTGATCGAGGAGCTGTCGATCGACACCTAGTGGTTGTGTCGATCGACAGGGTCCTGTGGAGCTGTCGATCGACAGGCACCGTGGGTGTGTCGATCGACAGGTGTGAGCAGGGCTGTCGATCGACACCTAGTGGTAGTGTCGATCGACAGGCTGCCTGATGGGCTGTGGTTGAGCCGTTTGTTTGTGTTTGCGTGATTGTTTGGTGTATGTTTGCCTGAGCGGATCCATCGCGTCTGTGTGCGCAGTCGTAGATGGGAGGACCGTCTCACTGGGTATTTGTGATAATACTCACGCATCTCTTTTTTCCATGTGGTGCAGGTAAAGGCAAATTGTGATCGTGGAATCATGGCAACGAAGAGGGAGATGATCTAGGGTCTCGGTTTCGTGCTGTGTGGTTTTATTGCTTTCCATTTCTGGTTTAGAACTCCGCTAGGTTGCTGGTGTTATTGTATTGGAATTTGAGTTGAATTGGTTTAGTTATTTTTAATGGAATTGATTTCTGGTTTAATTGTTTGTTATCTGCTGGTTGTATGTGCATGTTTGCTTGGTTGTAGAGGATAGCATTTATGGGAATGCTAGTCCGAGACCAAGGGTTATTGTTTAAAAAAAAAAAAAAACGGGTCAAGTCGTTTCAGTTTGGTATCAGAGCCCTTACGGTTTTAGGACGGGCTAGAACTGCTAGGATTGAATTTGGTAAATTTCAATTATGTGAGTTTGTGAGTTTCAGTTTGATTGTTGTGTTTGAGTCTTTCTAGTTCTTAGTTGGTCTGCGTGTGAGTGCAGTGAGATGGCTAGAGCAGCTAGAGGGCGTGGTCGTGGGGGCCGAGGAGGCCGAGGCTGGGGTCGCAGACTCGTTGAGGAGCCAGTCGTGAGTGAGGTTCAGAGTTCCGCGCAAGGGCCTGCGGCAGGTCAGCAGTCGGTTCATGATGGGCAGACTGCCAGTGTGACTGCCAGTGTGACTGCCAGTGTGGGGGCCAGTGTGGGTCCTGTAGGGGCTGGTTTGGGTCCTGTTGAGGCTGGTGGTGCTGGTGGTGCTGGTCCAGCTGTGGGTGCGGTTGCGGCCGCGGGTGTAGCCCAAGCTAGAGATGACCGTCTGGCTGACCTGCTGACACAGTTGTTGGAGCGGTTACCGGGTGCGGTGCCAGTGCAGGCTCCAGTGGTGCCACGAGTGGCAGAGGTGCAGCCGAGGGCTGCGGTTGCTGAGGAAGTTCCGTCATATATCCGTATGATGGAGCAGATGTAGAGGATCGGTACGGGTTCTTTTGCGGACAGTGTGAAGCCTGAGGAGGGTGATGAGTGGCGGATGAGGGTGGAGCGGAACTTTCGCTCGATTAGGTGTCCCGAAGGATACAAGGTTGACTTGGCGGTCCATTATTTGGACGGTGATGCACATCTCTGGTGGAGGAGTGTAGCGGCTAGGTGGGCCGGGACTGCGATGGCGTGGTCAGATTTTGTGACGGAGTTCAACTCCAAGTTCTTTCCTCAGAAGGCGTTGGATCGTTTAGAGGCGATATTCTTGGACTTGACTCAGGGCACGAGGTCGGTGCGGGAGTATGACGTGGAGTTTAACAGACTCCTGGGTTATGCTGGTAGGAGCTTGGAGGATGAGCAGGCTCAGGTTCGGAGGTTCTTGCGAGGACTTCGACCGGATTTGCGGACTCGGTGCAGAGGCATCAGGTTCGCGAGCAGAGTAGAGTTGGTGGAGGTGGCTGCACAGATCGAGGAGGATCTGAGGGAACAGGCTGCGATCGTGGTTCCAACTGTTCAGCCTCGGAGGCCTCAGCATCAGCAGGTGCAGCAAGCAGGTCCTGGCAAAGGTGGCAAGCCTGCGCAAGGACAGAAGAGGAAGTGGGAAGGCGCTTCGGGATCGGGCCAGAGTGGCCGAGGCTGTTACATTTGTGGGAGTCTAGACCACAAGAGGGCGAGTTGCCCGAAGCAGAGTGAGGTTCGAGGAGTTCGGACTTGCTATCAGTGCGGAGAGTCGGGGCACATCAGGCCGAACTGTCCGAAGTTGCATCAGTTGGCGGTGGCAGTGGTCCAGCCAGTAGCTCAGTATGGGCAGGTGCAGCCTTTGGACCAGATCGCGGCGATGGAGCGTCCGCCGGCTATTGCAGCGCCGGGAGAGCCGAGCTCGAGGCCGATCACAGGTAACTTTCTAATTCAGACTTTGTAAATTCAGTAGTGTAGAATTTCTTGGTGCTTGTTTTAGATTGTTTGCCTGTGATAGAAAGTTAGGTTGCTTAGCACTTGGGAATTGTGTAGGGACCTTGTTTGTAGGTGGGTGTGAATCCCACGTGTTGTTTGATTCGGGAGCATCGAATTGCTTCATTACTCCGGATCATGCTGAGAGAAGTGGTATCCGGAGTGACGCTGGTGAGCGGACTGGACCGGTTATGGTTGCTGGAGGAGAATTTCTAGCTACGCATGGCCGGGCGAAGGAGGTAGACATTCTGGTAGCGGGAGAGTTGATGCCAGCTGACTTAGTGATTAGTCCGGTGGAACTGTACGATGTTATCCTTGGTATGGATTGGTTGAATCGGTACAGAGTCCATCTGGATTGTCATCGGGGTCGAGTGGTATTTGAACGTGAAGGTGGTAGGTTGGTTTACCAAGGAGTGAGACCGACTTCAGGTAGTCTTGTGATCTCCCTTGTTCAAGCTGAGGCAATGATTGAGAGGGGTTGCGAGGCTTACTTGGCCACGATAGTAATGCCGGAGGCGGTTGGTGGGGTTGATGTGAGAGATATTCGGGTCGCTCGGGATTTTGAGGATGTCTTTCAGTCGTTGCAGGGATTACCGCCATCTCGGTCGGATCCTTTCACGATTGAGTTAGAACCCGGAACGACGCCGTTGTCTAAGGCGCCTTACCGAATGGCTCCAGCAGAGTTAGCGGAATTGAAGAAGCAGTTGGAGGACTTATTGGAGAAGGGGTTTATTCGACCGAGTACTTCACGGTGGGGAGCACCGGTGTTGTTTGTGAAGAAGAAAGATGGTAGTTTCCGGTTGTGCATCGATTATCGAGGTCTTAACCGAGTCACTGTGAAGAACAAGTATCCTCTTCCGCGAATTGATGAGTTGTTAGATCAGTTGAGGGGGGCTACTTGGTTTTCCAAGATTGACTTGGCATCCGGTTACCACCAGATTCCGATCGACGAAGCAGATGTTCGGAAGACGGCTTTCAGGACTCGGTATGGGCATTTTGAGTTTGTAGTGATGCCGTTCGGGTTAACGAATGCACCTGCGGCATTTATGAGGTTGATGAACGGAGTTTTCCAGGAGTATCTGGATGAGTTCGTAATCATTTTCATCGATGATATTTTGGTGTATTTGAAGAGTCTGGAGGAACATGAGGTTCATTTGAGGAGAGTTCTGGAGAAGTTGCGGGAACAGAAGCTGTTTGCGAAGTTGAGTAAGTGCAGTTTCTGGCAGAGAGAGATGGGATTTTTGGGTCACATCGTTTCTGCCGAAGGAGTTTCTGTGGATCCGGCAAAGATTCAGTCTATCCGAGATTGGCCTAGACCGAGGAATGCAACTGAGATCAGTAGTTTTCTTGGGTTGGCAGGCTATTATCGGAGATTCGTCAAAGGTTTTGCGAGTATGGCTCAGTCCATGACGAAGCTGACAGGGAAGGATGTTCCTTTCGTGTGGTCTGCTGATTGTGAGCTGAGTTTCGCGAAGCTAAAGACGATGTTGACTAGTACACCGATATTGGCGTTACCTGAACCGGGTGAACCTTATGTGGTGTACACAGATGCTTCGGGAGTTGGCTTGGGCTGCGTCTTGATGCAGCAGGGTAAGGTGATTGCTTATGCTTCGAGGCAGTTAAGGAAGAATGAGGACAATTATCCTGTTCATGACTTAGAGCTGGCGGCAGTGGTCTTCGCGTTGAAAATCTGGAGGTCTTACTTGTATGGTGGCAGAGTTCAGGTGTTCACTGATCATCATAATCTGAAGTACATTTTTACTCAGCAGAATTTAAATGTGCGACAGAGGCGATGGTCGGAGTTGTTGGCTGATTACGACCTGGACATTGTTTACCATCCCGGTAAGGCTAACACTGTAGCAGATGCTCTTAGTCGGAGAAGGTATGATTCATCTCAGGAGCGGGATGTGGAGAATCTGGTGAGTGTGCTTAGTACTTTGAGGTTGTGTGTTACTTGAGAGGAACCGTTGGGGTTAGCGGCGGCGGATCAGGCGGATCTGTTGAGCAGGATCCGAGTAGCTCAGGAGCAGGATCCGGTGTTGTTAGATCTCTCCAAGGCTGCTGGTTCCGAATATCAGGTTTCTGCTAACGGGACTATCTTAGTGCATGAACGAGTCTGTGTTCCTAAGGATGAGGACCTGAGGCAGGAAATTCTGAGAGAAGCTCATGCGAGTAAGTTTACGATTCATCCGGGAGCGACTAAGATGTATCGGGATTTGAAACGGTATTATCATTGGGTCGGGATGAAGAGAGACGTGGCAGATTGGGTTGCAGCTTGCAATGTGTGTCAGTTGGTGAAGGCTGAGCATCAGGTTCCTAGTGGCTTATTACAGAGTTTACCCATTCCAGAGTGGAAGTGGGACATGATCACTATGGATTTCGTGGTAGGGTTGCCGGTTTCTCGGACCTATGACGCGATTTGGGTGATTGTGGATCGTCTGACTAAGTCAGCACATTTTCTGGCTATTAAGAAGACAGACGGAGCGGAGGTCTTAGCTAAGAAGTATGTGAAGGAAATTGTGAGGTTGCATGGAGTGCCAGCGAGTATTGTATCGGATCGAGATCCGAGGTTCGCGTCAGTGTTCTGGAGAGCTTTTCAGGCTGAGATGGGCACTAAGGTGCACATGAGTACAGCTAATCATCCGCAGACGGATGGGCAGTCCGAAAGGACGATTCAGACACTGGAAGATCTGTTAAGGATGTGCGTGCTAGATTGGGGTGGTCATTGGGCGGATCACTTGAGTTTGGTGGAGTTCGCATATAACAACAGTTTTCAGGCGAGTATCGGGATGGCTCCTTTTGAGGCGTTGTATGGGAGGCCATGTCGTACTCCGCTATGTTTTACCCAAGTGGGGGAGAGGAGCATCTTTGGGGCTGATTTTGTTCAGGAGACGACGGAGAAGATCCGTGTTGTGAAGCTGAACATGAAAGAGGCTCAGGATCGGCAGAAGAGTTATGCCGATAGGAGAAGAAAAGAGTTGGAGTTTGCAGTCGGAGATCGAGTGTATCTCAAGATGGCTATGATGCGGGGTCTGAACAGGTCCATATCCGAGGATAAGCTGAGTACGAGGTACATGGGTCCGTTCCGGGTTGTGGAGCGTGTGGGACCAGTTGCTTATCGGTTGGAGCTGCCTCCGATTATGGAGAAACTCCATGATGTGTTTCATGTTTCGAAACTCAGGAGATGCTTGCATGCTTCTGAGGAGGTAGCAGTGACGATTCCTGCGGATCTTCAGCCAAATCTGACTGTTGGGATGAGGCCGGTTAGGATTCTTGAGAGAAGTATCAAGGTTCTGCGCCGGAAGAGAGTGCCGTTGCTGAGAGTCTTGTGGGACTGTAGCGGTATTCAGGAGGAGACTTGGGAACCTGAGGCAAAGATGAAAACGAAGTTCAAAAAGTGGTTCAAGAAGCAAGCAGAAGAGTGATTTCGTTTTTTCTTTGTGGTTTCCATTTTCAGTTTTTGTGTTGTGGTCACCGTGTGTGGTGAGGTTTTTGGTTGTGGATTTTTGTATTTTCATTAAAGTTGTAATGATTATGACATTTTTCCAGTGAATAAGAAAGTGTTTTTCTTATGTGTTTGACTTGAGAGTCATGTGTTTGTGGTTAGAGAACCTCGGAATGGAAGTTTTATTGCGGATAGAACTTGCCAGTTTCGGTGGGGACTCTAACGGTTTGTGTGTGTGTGTGTGTGAGAGTCTCGGAATAGAAGTTTTACGGTAGTTAGAACTGTCTAGTTCTGGGGAGACTCTGCGGGGACATCCGAGGTGAGGGATGGTCCGGGTGATCCGTGCTGATCACATTTGTGATGGTATTCCGGGAGGGGAATATCATGTGAGACCTTAGGAGGTAGTTCCGGTCAGAGGTGCATTATAGACGTTAGGAATTGATTGCATAGCTCAGAGTTAGACATCGGTCTTTCTTGGAGATTAGTCTCCGGCAGATCTTGAGAGATGCGTCTCTCCGGGGGACAGTGGGTTCCCCGCATGCCGATCGTTCGTCAGGACTGCGCGAACTGAGATCGTGAGGGTATGGGGATAGTTTGGGAGGTTGCGACCTCTGGCAGATCTCTGCATACCGAGAGCTTGATAGACTGTGTGTCTTGATGGATTGAGGTGTGTAGAGATGATTGAGTATCGAACACCGTCAGGACTGCGCGGACTGAGGTGGGTTGATACTAGACACCTAGAGCTGAGGGGTGACGATCCCGAAGGCTAGATGGTGGCTATGAGTTATGAGCTATGGGCAATCAATGTCTGAGACGGGTCTATGTGCATAGGACGGATGTGAACCTCGAGAGGGTCTGGGAGATGTAGTCTCCAGTGTTGCTGGCGGGTTAGGCCAGGGTAGATTGTTGAGTAGTGTTAGAGGATTCGAGGACGAATCCAGTTTTAGTGGGGGAGAATTGTGACGCCCGTAAACCATTTTTTTTGTAAAATGGAGGGGCTGTCGATCGACACACTTGTGGTCTGTCGATCGACAGGGCTCTTAAGGGCTGTCGATCGACATACCTAGTGGTTGTCGATCGACAGGTGCTCGAATTGGCTGGTTTTCTGGTTCGATTTAAGTCGTTCAATTGGACCGGGCCGGTTTGGGTAAACCTTAGGGCTTCGTATTTAAGGGTTTTTTGTCACATTTGAGCGAACCAAGTCCCAAAAACGCAGCAGACAGAGTTTGAGAGGAGTTCTCTGTTTTCTGTGAGTTTTTGAGAATTAGGGTTTCGTTCTTGAGAGTTTTGGAGGAGATTTCTTGTGGAGATTGTCGTGGATTCGTGTCTAGCCTCAGCTCTACCGTTTTCTTTCCAATTAACTCGAGGTGAGTGCGTGACCATGGCTTATGGGCCGGTGGATTCGTTAGGGTTGTTTGGTGGTAGGTTAAAACTTGTGATTTGGACTTGTTTGTGTTGAATCTGTCTGTGGATTGCGTGTGGATTGTTTGGATTGTGTTTATGCGTGCAGGTTTCGTGTTAACGCAGAGGAGGAATCGATCCGAGAGGATAATGATCGATTTCCCATGAATCTGCGACGACCTGTCGATCGACAGCCCTTGGGTGTGTCGATCGACAGGTGATCGAGGAGCTGTCGATCGACACCTAGTGGTTGTGTCGATCGACAGGGTCCTGTGGAGCTGTCGATCGACAGGCACCGAAGGTGTGTCGATCGACAGGCACCGAGGGTGTGTCGATCGACAGGTGATCGAGGAGCTGTCGATCGACACCTAGTGGTTGTGTCGATCGACAGGGTCCTGTGGAGCTGTCGATCGACAGGCACCGGGGGTGTGTCGATCGACAGGTGTGAGCAGGGCTGTCGATCGACACCTAGTGGTAGTGTCGATCGACAGGCTGCCTGATGGGCTGTGGTTGAGCCGTTTGTTTGTGTTTGCGTGATTGTTTGGCGTATGTTTGCCTGAGCGGATCCATCGCGTCTGTGTGCGCAGTCGTAGATGGGAGGACCGTCTCACTGGGTATTTGTGATAATACTCACGCATCTCTTTTTTCCATGTGGTGCAGGTAAAGGCAAATTGTGATCGTGGAATCATGGCAACGAAGAGGGAGATGATCTAGGGTCTCGGTTTCGTGCTGTGTGGTTTTATTGCTTTCCATTTCTGGTTTAGAACTCCGCTAGGTTGCTGGTGTTATTGTATTGGAATTTGAGTTGAATTGGTTTAGTTATTTTTAATGGAATTGATTTCTGGTTTAATTGTTTGTTATCCGCTGGTTGTCTGTGCATGTTTGCTTGGTTGTAGAGGATAGCATTTATGGGAATGCTAGTCCGAGACCAAGGGTTATTGTTTAAAAAAAAAAAAAACGGGTCGAGTCGTTTCACGTGGCGATGTAATGTTGGTTACAGTTTATGTAATGATGTTTAAATGTTTCTGAGTTTATGATCAAGAAAAGTTGGAGAAACAAAAATCTCTAATCTTCTGAGGATGAGAAGAAAACCAGAATCATTAAGACACCCTTTGAAGAAGAAAGAAAGCAGCATTGATCGGAATTTTCCTATTACCATTGAAGACAAATTACAATAGGGTCATAACAATATTACTTGTTTATTTGGATCAATGGAGACGACAACCAAGATTTGAAATTCTGATCCAAGCTTGCTCTTATTCAATTACCAATTTGGTTTTTCAAAACAAGCCTAATGTCGTGATTTGGATGTTTAAATGGACATAAGAGAGATGGGGTTTTGCCTCACATGCTTTGTCTGCTCTAAACGTTTATGGAGAGAATTACGACACTGTGGGATCAATTTGGGGTTTATATTGATGATGTTATGCATTATGTATTGTTATTGGTTACGATGGATTGTAAATTATGGAGATGTTGTGTGGATGATGTTTGTGCGAGTTTAATATAGTTTGAGAATCTCAATTACTCAATTTGCTGAACAAACTTAGAAGAAGCAAAAAGAAATGGATACAATGACTTCTAACTTGCGTTAAGAAGTGAAGAAGCCAATACGTGACCGATTGACCATTATATGTTGAGTTGCGACTACCATCAGTACATGACCACCCATACATTACCATGATAATATAATCATTCAAATACATGACCATTCTACACGACCACACATACATGACCCTTTCTTCTTCGTTTTCACTTCTTCTTCGTTTTTTGAAATCATCAGCTTCTACTTCAATTTATTGTGAAATCAAAGATGTTGAACAAATAATCTTATGCCCAGGATATAAAGAAACACGAATTCAGATTTATACATTCATTTTGCCAATGGCTATAACAAGATTCCTTCTTCTCCTTATCTTCTCTTCCCATTCAAATTCATATGACCGAAGAAGCAAAAGCTAAAAGGAAACACAGCTTTGTCCTCCGATGATTACTCCGCTGCGGTAATCCATTTGATGGGGGAGCGATTAACCTCTCTTTCACCAACAATGTCCTCTTTTACAATGGTCATTAATGGACACGACAAAAATACAACCAATTTGAGATGCCCATCTGAATATAATGTCAATTGACCTTAACCTTTTCATTCCCTTTTCAATTGATTAGCTTTCTATAACATTAAGAATCAACAGATTAATCAATTTTTAGAAATTTCAATCGTGGGCACGTAAGTGTAGGAACCCAAGTTCTGGAAAACCAAATCGTAGACATGTTATCGGAGTTCACTAATTAGCTACACATGAACTTGTTTACAAAATCCTAAGAAATACCAACAATTGCATCAACCATAAAAATATGTCCACAAGAACCTTTCTATGCAACACTGTACATTCTTCATCATTCTCTGCAAAAACAAAATCCACCATAAGAAACCAAATCGGATAGTACAAAACTTTAAGAACAAGTTTTGTCCACTAAATTCTTCTTCTTCAAAACATCAAGATAAATGGAGAGTATATTCATTCTGCAGAACACAAAGAAATCTCGAGTCAAAAACAAAATTTCATGATAAAAGGAAAATCATTCCTTTAGTTTTATGTAGATGGGCCAAGTATTAATTTTATCATCTTTGATTTAGTAAAAAAAAGATGGAATTACTAGCAAACAGTTATCGGTGTTGTCTGTTGAATTTCTAGGATTTTTAAAGAGAAACAAACCTCTAAAAGAAAGAAGATCAAATCAATTTCAAGAGCAACATAGGTCTTACATCGATAAATATTCACCGGTAAGGATTAGGGGAGGTGGGAGCCTGAGAGATAGTGGTGGCTTGCGGTAGATGATGGATCTAACGATCTTCGTCGTCGTTCGTTTCGGTGGTGGGATGTGGTCGATTATGGATCTAAAAGTATCTTCGTTTGCTTGCGTCGTCGACCGTTTTGGTGGTGGATTGCGGTCGTTTCCAATAAAATCAGATATGGTATAAAATCTGATTTTACCGTGTTCTTGAAAGACAAAAGTAGTAAATGAACAAAAAATATATTTGAGGGTAGAATTGACTTTAACCTGGGCCCAAAGTATACTAAAGTTTTCAAAATCTGTTTTTTGGTCACTAGCAAAAGTACGGCTTAATTATAGAATATTTTAGTGGGGCCCTTTTTAAAACGGCTTAGAAAAAAACCTTAGGGAATCTTTTAATCGACATAAAAACTCCAACAAAAAATGTATTGATAATTAAATCCCAACCTTTTAATATACTACAAATTAAACCCTATAGACAAAGACTGTTAAAAAACTAACAGAGAATAAACGATGTCGTTTATTAATGTCAAAAACGATGCTGTTTGACTCTTTCTCTTCTAGATCTCATATCGACTTTCGAAAAACAAGAACACAGAGATTTTGAGGATTTTTGGTTAGAATTCTAAAACTCCTTTGCTATGCAAGTTAGCTAATTGGAATCGAATTTGAAGTTATACGAAGACATAAGAGATTTAGGGTTTATTTTTGCTTTGTAATACACAATCGAAATGAGCATCATTAAGCATAGGAGCTTGTAAAGAAGCGTTTGTTGGACAAAGTAGAGAAGCTTGTGGAGAAGACAAAAAAGCTTGAATGTGGATCAATACACTCAAGGAAACAATTAAGATTGTTAGTGTGTTTTCTGCAATTGTTGGAAGTTTATATTTCTGTCACTTTTCAAAAGAACTTGAAAGAAGTTTATGGTGTTAAAAAAAAACTCTTTGATTATGAATGTTAATGTTTATATCAGAGTGTTGAAGAATCACCATGATACATATGAACCAAATCATCACTTTGTACACTTCCATGTTTTGAGTCTCGTTCATATTTCATATTTTGATACTACAGAAGTTTGTATTATTTTGAGCAACAAGCATGAACCAAAATGAAAAGGATCGGTGCAACAAAAACAACTATAAAGAAATTGAACCTTTGATTAAACAGAGGAACAAAAAGAAGACTCTCCAACAAGTCAGCGACAATAAGAAGAAGAAACAAAACAAGAAGTCGAAGACAAGATTGGTTACTTCTTGTTTCACAAAACAAACACAAAAGAGAGTAAAGTAGAGAAATGAAACAAAGAAAAGGTTCACATTAGATAGTTTTGCATCACGTGTTTAACAAAAGAGCAACATGTTCACAAAAGCTTGTTTCTTCAATCCACAATAGACCCTACGATTCGCTAGCTCCCATGGTTAAGACGGGATGACTGCGAAAGATCTTCTGCGTTGTCGACAATCTTCCTAAGTCTCCCTCTGCCTCTTTTGGTGCAGTTGATGATGAAGCACCCACCTCGTTCTGACTCTTACAAGTTTGTTTATATCTAAGAAGTAAGAACATAAAAAAGTTAACGTAATACCACTAGAACTTACTAACAACAAACACATATATCAAGAGCTTTCTTACCATTTGAATTTTTGGTTTTTTACTATGCTTTGGCTTATTTTCCCATCACGCACGTATACGTTTATCGCTTGGTTGTCTTCCCCTTGGAATTTTATCTTTTGGAGGCAAGACCTTGACATCTCTAGTTCTAGGCCACATATCTATCAGATTCATCCCTTTCAAACCCTCTTTTAGTAATCCTCCCATCTACAAGCCATAAACCAACCCCAAACATGTGACTCGGGCTTACCGTTTTTCTTATCTTCTCGAAGTGCTTTGATGGAAAATATGAAAAATCTTCATCCTTATCCAGCGTCTTTTTATCAATCCCTTCTATCTCAGATGGAAAATATGAAAAATCTTCATCCTTATCCAGCGTCTTTTTATCAATCCCTTTTATCTCAGATGGAAAATATGAAAAAGAATCCATATTTTCAGTATATCCTTGTGAGATAACTATGTCATCAAGACTCTTCTTCTCCAAGGTCAAGCAAGAGTCTATATTAACTACATGAGTATCTCCACCTAAGTACAGCCCATCCATAGTCCAATATCCACCAGCATGAATCCTTAACTTGTATTCCCTGAGAGTGTAGAAACACAAAAAATCAAAAGCGTTCATAGTTCACTCAATTGATTGAAGAACAAAAACTCATATTCTTATTTCCAGATTGCCATTTAAAAATTTGAAACAGAGACTTACATAGAAACACATAATAATTCAAAGATTTCGCCTTGCAATTGTTAGTTTCCAGTTAGCCAAATCGCAGAAGAAAGGAGTTTTAGGATTCTAACCAAAAATCCCCAAAATTTCATGTCTTCGTGTTTCTTCAAATTCGAGTTAAGAAGAGAAAGGGTCAAACAGTGTACATCGTTTATTCTCCGTTAGTTTTTTGAACAGTGTTTGTCTCTACGGTTTAATTTGCAGTAAATTGAAAGGTTGGGGTTTAATTATCAGTATATTTTTTGTTGGGATTTTTATGTCGATTAAAAGATTTCGTGGGGTTTGTTTTGCATTTTTCTCCCATAGGTGGAGTATTTCCGCTGAAATTTCCGCATTTTTTGGTATAGATTTCGTGGGGTTTGTTTCTGAAAACGTTTGTTTCTGAAAACGTACAGAAAGAGACATATATATAAATAAATGTGCGCAATATATAAATAAGTGTGCGAAGAACCATCGGTATCCCATTAATTATAGAATATTTTAGCTTGCCCACTCCATTTTTTGGTATAAATAACCATCGATGAAACAGAAAAACAAAAACAAAAAGAAATAAAAAAAAATCAAAATATCAAAAATATCAAAAAAAAGAAAATCACAAAAAGTAATAATATGGAAGCTGCGAGCAAGATAGGGCCAAACTCTTCAGAGAATTCGTCAAGAAGGGGTTACATAGATGCTCTTTGGCGAAAGATATTTTCTCTTTTCAAATGCGGAAGTTCCGGTCCAACCGATGAAACTACTACTGGAGAAATCACTCAAACAGTATTTGTATTCAGACGATCATTTTCATATCCTCAAGGATCTCTATTATTAACTCGTACAGCCTCCTTTGCATCTGCTTTCCCATCGGCTAAGTCTCCCGACCGCCCCAACCAGTAATTTTCCCCGGCTAACATCATCGTCACTATCAGCACAGTGATGAGAAATCACTATGTAGATTTCTTAAAAGATGTGAAATCGAGAGAATTTTTTAAACCTAATTGATTTGTGTTGTGTGAGTTTCTTGAGTTGAGTTTATTGGTGTGTCGGAAACCTAATTGGTTTGTGTCGTTTGAGTTTCTGGAGTTATGTTTGTTGGGCATCCACGGCTTGGATAAGGTTTTGAAGAAAGATATGTATATTTGTGTTATAACCTCTGTAAAAAAAAAAACCTCTGTTTTTTTACACATTTTGTACATCAATATAAGCCAAAAAGGCCAGATTTGTATTCATCCGAGAACCATTTTCGTTTTTCTACTTTACTTTACAGCTCATTATCAGAGTCTAGCTCATTATCAGAGTCTTTGCAAGATCCTAAAATATTGAATTTGTTGCTTAGTGCCAATGTTTGAGGAATTTTTATTCTCAAGTTGAATCATGAAATTTTCTTTTTTCCTCTCTTACGGCGAAATGATATACCCCTGATTTAAAACCCCTGATTTTCTGAGATCAACAATGATAACTCACTACAAGAAATCTGACAGAAGACGTCGATAAATTAAACTCATTTGCATAACCGACTTTAAAAAAAAATCAAAAACACGGGATTTAATGTCGATTGGCATAAATTTGTATCGTTTATGACATGTATTAGTGTTATTAATGATAAATTAGAAGACTAAATAAAGGCCCATTACCAAAATAAAGCCCATTCTTCTTTTCCTTTGATCGAAACCATTTTCTGCCCATTTCTTCTTCGTCGTAGGTTTTGATTTTTTGTAGTAGCTATGGATTTCTGATTAGAATCTCTGAATCGATCTCGCCAGTTTCATCATTTTAGAGTTTCGCTGCAGTTTCGATCTCTAAATCTCTAATTCGCTTTCATCATTCTCGTGGAGTTGTTGTAAATAGAATCAGAGAAGAGAAAGAAAAATGAATTGTACTTCTATTAATTTTATAAAACTTGATTACAATGAAAGCTTAAATAGACTTCAACTACGATACTCTTAACAACTTAGTCTAACGTGCTTCCTACAATAGAGGAGACTTATTCAAACAAACATGAATACAAAATGCTTAAGACTCAGACTACGATAAGACTTAGTCTTTATTCTTCAATTCATTCCCTAAACTGAAACGCTCTGTTTCCAATTTACTCCTCCTTCAAACAAACACCAATGTTTCTTCTCAGCCTCTCGAACACTTCCAGCTTCACCGGTTTAGCCATCATATCAGACAATTGTTCATGAGTGGAACAATACTCCAGACCTATCACTCCTTCATTCACAAGCTCTCTTAAGAAACGATACCTTACGTATATATGCTTACTTTTTCCATGTAAAACAGGGTTTTTATACAACTTGATCGTAGAGCTATTGTCACAAAATAAAACCGTTCATGCTCCTTGATTAGACCCGATTTCCTCTAGAACATTTCTCAACCACATAGCCTGACACGCTCCGTTCGCCGCTGCTACATTGATAATGTGACTATTGGTTGCTTCTTTGAGGTCCACGACACAGCTCGTTCTCCGAACATAAATGTGTATCCCGAAGTACTTTTTATGTCATCTTCGTCACCTGCATAATCACTATCCACAAAACCCACCAACTTCTCTTTACCTCCATTCTTGTACTGTATTCCAAAACCAGTCGTACCTTGCACATATCTCAGTATTCGCTTTGCAGCTAACATGTGCTGCTCGGTAGGACTCTCCATATGTTTGCTTACTAGATTCACTGAATATATCAAGCCAGGTTGAGTTGCGGTTAAGTACCTTAAGTTCCCAACCAACTGCTTGAACGTTGTTTGGTCTACCAACGGACCAGCTCCTTCTTTAGACAATTTGTTTCCAGTAACCATTGGATTCTTAACCGAATTGCAGCCATCCATCCCGAATTTCTCCAACGTATCAAGCGCATACTTCTTTTGAGAGATGAAAATCCCTTGATCATCCTGTATCACTTCCACATCTAAAAAGTACTTCATCATACCAAGATTTGTCATTGAGAACTCCTTCATGGATTCTTTAAACTCCTCAAACATAGCACCAAAATTGCTTGTATAGATGAGATCATCGACATAGAGACTTACAATCAGAATGTTATTTCCTTCTGTTTTGACCAACAAAGTGTTATCACAATAAAACTTCTTGAACATTTCTCTCACAAAGTAGCCTTCAATCTTACTATACCAAGCTCTCGAAGCTTGTCTTAACCCATAGAAAGCCTTCTTTGACTTGAATACCTTATCGCTTTCCATGCTTGATTCAAAGCCTTTGGGTTGTTCCACATAGACATCTTCACTTAAATCTCCATGTAAGAAGGCACTCTTCACATCGAGTTGATAGACTTTCCATTTTCTTTGTGCCGCCAATGCAAGTATCAATCGAATTGTATCCCATCTTGCCATTAGAGCGAAAACTTCATGAAAGTCTATCCCATAAGTTTGATGAAATCTTTTTGCGACTAACCTTGCTTTGAACTTGTCGACTTCACCTTTTTCATTGAATTTGGTTTTGAATACCCACTTGACTCCGATGACTTTTGCTCCCATAGGTAAATCAACCAACTCCCAAGTGTTATTCTCCTCTATCGATTTTAACTCGGCTTCCATAGCTTTTCTCCACTTGTCGTGTTTGATTGCATCTTCAAACCTTTCGGGATCTTCTTCAACAACAAACATCACATTCAATTCCTCACCATCTTGTTCTATGATTAACCCCATTTTATCACAAACATAATCTTTCATCCACATCGGCCTCTGCTTATTCCTCCCTGTTCCATTGTTACGAGGGTCAGAGATCTCTGGTGTATTTGTTTTTAATTGTGGCCCAGCTGGTTGTAGCCCATTAACAGCATGTTCTGGCCCATTGAGATCAAATTGTGATCCAGTAATATCATCTTCTTCTTCTCTTTGTTCCACGACAATTTCTTCCCTCTCTTCTTTTTCATTCTGATTTTCTGGTTCAATTAGAGTCGTGGACTGCGCCAATTCTTCCTCTCCAGTATCTATGATAAACTTGTCATCATCGATACGCTCCTCCCAGTCCCACGATTCTTTCTCGTTAATCCTCACATATTTGCTAATTAGAATCTTCTTCGATACAGGATCATAGAGGCGATATGCTTTGGATTCGTTGTTGACCCCAAACATTACACACTTCACGCTCTTCTCATCCAATTTAACTCGTTTCTCATATGGAATCAAGACAAACGCTATGCATCCAAAGACTCGAAGGTGTTCCACCGATGGTTTGTACTTGCTCCATTTCTCCACAGGAGTCACTTCTCCTAGGATTGCAGTTGGACTTCTATTCAGTATGTGAACCGCATACTGAGCTGCTTCAGGCCAGAATTTGTGTGGTACCTTCATCACAAATAGCATACACCGCACCATATTCATTATAGTCCGGTTCTTTCTCTCTGACACACCGTTTTGTTAAGGTGTGTATACTGTTGTGAGTTGCCTTTGATTCCATTACTTGTGCAATAGTCTTGAAACGCCTTGGAACTGAACTCTCCTCCTCTGTCAGTTCTTAAGCATACTAAGAGCTCACCAAGCTCTCTTTCAATAGCCGTCTTGAATTCCTTAAACGTTTCTAGTGCCTCCGACTTCTTTGACAAAAAAAATGTCCAACACTTGCGGTTGTAGTCATCAATAAAGTTGATAATGTACCTCTTTCCGCTTTCCGAAGTAGGTGAAATTGGACCACATATATCGATGTGCACCAACTCTAGTCCGCGACTAGCTCTCCACAAACTCTGCTTTGGAATATTAGCTCAGTTTTGTTTACCCTTCATGCATATTTCACAAACCACATTGATGTTGTTGATTTTTGGTAAACCTCTCACCATCTCTTTTTATGCGAGAGTAATAAAGCTATTGTGATTCAAGTGACCATACCTCTCGTGCCACATGACCTCTGTACTCTCCACCGTACTCTGTAAATTATGTACCTCCACTTTCTCCTTAGCTTCTTTCACCCTGACAAAGATTATGAACATCTTGTTGGCTGACATGTTTGAATGCATAATTAGTCGATTTTGTTGTTTATGCCAGATTTCGCACATGTCATCTTCAATAATGATCCTTAATCCCTTATGCTGCAATTGACCGACACTAAACAAGTTATTCTTCAGTCCTGGGACGTAATAAACCGAAGAAATAACATGTGTAATGCCATTGATTTTCAGCCTCTGATTTCCCTTTCCTTCTACCGACATCCTTCGGTCATCTCCAACCTTCACATGTTGGCGAAACGTACTGTCAAAATCTATGAACCACTCCTTGGTTCCGCACAAGTGATTGCTACAGCCCGAGTCCAGGTACCAAACATTTTCTTCTTCATCCTTGGTAAGATTGACTTGTGCCATAAGTAACACATCTTCATCTAACTCCACGTAATTAACAGCCTTTTCCCAAGTAGGACATTCATTTTTGAAATGTCCCATTTTGTGGCACTTAAAGCACTCGATTTCATCTTTATTGAAAGATGTGGTGCCTATTCCGCGTCCTCCTCTACCACCTCGGTAACTTCCTCTTCCTCGGACATATCCACCATGTCCTCTACCATCTTCCATCTTCAAAGCATGCTCTTATCCGCTATGCTTATTCATATTTGACTCATGAACTAGCAACCAACTTTGTAGTTCGTCAACCGTCAACATCTTGATATCATTTGATTCTTCGATGGCACACACCACATATGTGAACTTCTCCACCAACGTACGAAGAATCTTCTCCACCACCTTTGCATCAGACATCTCCTCACCAAGATTCCACATGTCATTAGCCACCACCATGACTCTAGAGACGTACTCCGTAATCGTGTCTCCATTCCTCATTTCAAGCACCTCAAAGTTTATTCGCAATCATTGCAAGTGTGCAATTTGAACTCTCGTGTTTCCTTGATACTTTGTCCTCATGGATTCCAAAATATCCTTTGAACTATCCTTCTTTGCAATCGTCTTCAGTATCGTCTACTCAATCGAAACAAAGAGATAGTTTTCACCTTGAGATCTTTGAGCTTCATCTCCGCAAGCTTTGTACGTTGTGGTCCGGTTAAGATCACGTTCCTCTCCGGCTGTGAGACACCCGTCTCAATGAGATCCCACCACTCCTTTGATCGCAACAAGTTCTCTATGAGCATTGCCCAATGCTCGTAGTCACCATCAAATTTCGGAATACTCAACAATGAATCACGATCACTCATTTTCACTTTCTTTCTCTCTCGCACTCTATTTTCTCACTTTGAAACTTGTAACATGTTGGATTACAAGCTCTTGATACCACTTGTTGTTAATATAATCAGATAAGAGAAAGAAAAATGAATTGTACTTCTATTAATTTTATAAAACTTGATTACAATGAAAGCTTAAATAGACTTCAACTACGAGGGTTATTGGTTTGTGTAGTTTAATGGATTTTAAAATCCATTTGGATTTTAGAAACTGAGATGAATCCATGGATTTTAAAATCCATAATAATAGATAACGTGGATTTCAAAATCAAATAAAATAGATTTACAAATCAACTATATGGATTTCATTGACTAACCAATAAAGTAATATCATCCAACTCATTATTTTCATGTGATATATGTCTTTCTCGTTCTTCAAGAATTTCTTGTTCTCCCGTATTTGTTGAATCTATGTTTGAGTATACTTTTAACAAATAAAACTTAACCCATAAAAAACGAACACTAACACATACACCTTTGTATCTTTATATATATTATTTACGATGATTAGTATATGATTTCGCAATAATATTCACTAAAATCCTTATTGTGAAGAATCACAGAGAAATTGATCACGTGAATAGTAAGAAAAATGAACAAGCCTATAAAAAGAAAGAAGCAAGAAAAACATACATAAGATGATGAAGAAGAGACGAAAATTACATACGTGACACAATTTTTCTATTATTTTGTTTGATGTTGTTTTATTTATTGGTTTGATTATTGTAGTTGATTTGTGGATTTATAAATATGTGTTATTTGATTTGTAAATCTTAAATCCGAAAGTTTTCCTCTCGGATTTGATCCTTTGTATTTTTGACATGAAATCCTTTCAAATCCATTAAAATCTTAAGTGAAATAAAATCCATAAGTAAATCCGTAGGATTGAATAACTCGTGATTTTAATTAGAATTTATAAATCATAGAACCAATAACACCGGATTTTAATATGGATTTTAAATCATAGAACCAATAACACTATATTTTGTTTGGATTTCCAAATCCATTAAAATCAATAAACCAATAACCCCCTAGTCTAACGTGCTTCTTACCATAGAGGAGACTTATTCCAGTTCTTGACTCAAACAAACTTGAACACTAAATGCTTAAGACTCGGACTACAATAAACTTTATTCTTCAGGAGTTGCATCAGTTTTCAGCTTCTTCTTCACCTTCGGAACTTTCTTCTACCATGTATTATCTCTAGAATCTCTTAGTTTCTGTAAAGATGCTTGGTCTTTTAGGGTTTATCGGAGAATTGAAGCTGAGTTGCATGCTTTACTAGTTCGATTGCTTTATATGAGTAAGATTTATGTTAGTCATGGTTTTGTTAATCCTACGTGAAATCTCGGATTTGGTTTCTCTAGTTTTCATATGTTGATTCTGGGAATATAGTTTTCATATGTTAATTTTGATTGTTTCTTTTATGATTTTGATTATTTCCTTGCTAATTTGAGAGTTTTGAAAAGAAATACCTATTGTATTGAATTTAGTTTCCTGGATGCATATTACTCATGAACTGAACAAAGTTTGATTGTAATTTTGATGTGTAGAATGTTAAGCATTCTGGTCAGGAGTTTTTGCTGGAATTTATGCTTACTTGTTTTCATCATAGTGTTATCAGGTTGGAATATTATCAAGACAAAACGTTTTTATTGATAATGAATGTACAATATTCGTAGACTGGTTTACAGGTTTAGATATGGCTGAAACAGTTTTTCAAGCTCCACATAACGAAGAGCCCTTGGCTCCACCATCTCTTGGACGAGAATTAGCTAGTGGAAAATGGAGAGTTCGTGTCATAGGTTTGTAAATCTTATGCTAATGACCTGTATTATGTTATATTGACTGCTCTTTAATGACAAGTCTTTTTTGTTCTAGATGATGATGCAACAATTACAGAGGAAAACATTTCAGGAAAACAAGTGTGGAGAATGTTTAAACGCAGGGTTATGGTTGATTTTAACAGTAGAGGACAACCTATCAAGGATTCTGGAGGTTTGTTTGGTACTTGGATAGGGTCACTGAGTAACGATCTTAACATGTTACCTATAGATTACACCGATTGGAGGTTAGTTTCCAGTTACAGGAAAGATATGGCTTGGAAATTGATCCAAGTATTTTCAAATCAGTTGGTTCATTTACAAATCTTGAGTTGTGAGATTAGACTTTTTGTTTTAACATATTAACATTTTCTACTTTGTATATGAAAACAGAAATTTTATTGGTTTGATGATCCAAATAAGAGGAAGCAATATGTATTATCTGCTTTGGGAGCTAGATGTAGAAACTCGAAGCAACGCATTTGGGATGAGCATAGACAAAGTACTCTAGAAGAATCGATTAAACAGCGACCACCATTCATTCCAGAAGATCAGTGGATACGTTTTGTTCATATCCAGTTCACTGATAAAGCAAAGGTAAGAACGATCCAATTTATTGTTATGTTTTGTGTATATAATATATGTGTGTTATTGTGTGATTTTGTTGTATATAGAAAACGAGAGCACGTAACATTCAAAACCGAAGCAAACTAAGGATACTACATACACTTGGAAAAAAGAGTTTGGCAAGAAAAGCTTATGAAATTGTAAGTTTAGTTATAATTTCACACTTATCATTTCTCTATAAGGGAGCACAGAATTTAACAAGCTCTTTCACGTTCACCAAACATCAAGTAACTCTAGTGATGAGGTAACAACAATTGTCAATATATGCAGTTCTATATTTGCTCAACAATCGAAAATAATATCTACTTATCTATAATTTCAGACAAGTACCATGACAAACAATACAAATTGATATGGATTTCGATAAAAAAAAGGTATGTTCGTACTTTACTATATCATTACTTTATGGTTTTTTTTTCTTTTCTTTTAAAGTGATCATTCTTTTGAGCTTGTTAATTTCCATCGTAGAGAAAAGTTATTTATTGAGGTTAGTTTTGTATTCTAATAAGTAGATTATTTGTTTACTGAGGCTTTATATAACTTGGAATCTTTTAGTGCGTTGCATAGTGATACTTGTTTGTGCTAGTGAATAGAAAGTCAATTGAACCAGAATCTCTTAAAACAGAGCATTGGATTTTGAAATCTTATGAATAAACAGAGCATGAATAAACAGAGTATTGCAGTGACGAGGTACCAAAATCTTATGTATACATGTTATCATTCTAACCAATGAATATGATGACATAGTTCTTAAACTTCTCATCATTTATACAATTGTTTGTTTTTATCGTTGATTGCAGGCGAAAAAGCTTACGAGGGCCTAGTCTAAATTTGGAAGAGTGATGCATTGCACCCTTCATGTTCAGAACTAAATATAGGCCAATTCTTGTTTCAATGTTTTGAGGTTTTATATTTTTCAGGATATATATGTTCTAATGTAAAACTACATACTTTTATTGATTGAAATTTGATATGGGTCCATTGTTGTTCAAATTTTTTAGTTATTTGAGAAAGTAGCATAAATATACGTTGACCAAAACAAATGAAATAATAATAATAATTGAAAAATGGATTTGGCGTCGGATGTATAACTGACGTTAACAACCGACGACAATTTTTCGACGTTAAACTTCGGGTCGTTTATTAAACCGACTCATCAAAAGTTTACGTCGGAGAAAGTTAAGACGGTTCCATAACCGACGTTATATTTAGAAAAAAGCGACGTCAAATACCGTGTTTCTGCTATTTTTGAAAAAAGATACTTTAAAAAGTGTGGTATTCTAAAAAAAAAAAAAAATTATATTCGATATGAACCGTTATTTTGCCCATTTACAGGTGTTTTATTTAAGAGTCTGAGAAAGTTCATGGTCTTTTTTCCAAATTTGAAATTATACGGTGCTATTCAGTTATATTATTCAAAACGATACTCCTCACGACCAAAATATATACATCCGAAATCGTGATAAAAAAAAATATATACATCCGAAATATTTTTCTGCAAAAATTGTTTTGATTTTGTGGGCAGTTTCTTGAGGAACAAGAAACTGTTTGTAGCCAGAGACTACCTTCACGCGGTTGAATTGATAACAATCATTGTATATTTAGCTCATGACTCAACACACTTACCTTTTATCTGTTTCTTTTTCTCTTTGTCGGTCTCGGTTGTTATAGATAGGTCTTGGGTGCGAATGCAATATTGCATTAATGTTCTAATAGTGTTAATAAAAAAATGTCGTGTGGTTGAACACATCAGGACGATATTTTCATCATCGCAATAAATGTGATGTGTGTCATTATATAAGCCAATAAGACAAGGAAAATCATGTGATAAAAGTGGAGTTTAAACCTTTATGGAAATTGAAAATCGCAGATACAAATCTTTAACAGCATTTCATAGCTTACAAATCAAATAACTAATGAATTTAAGGGAATAGGCCACTTTTACGTCGATGGACGAAAAAATAAAACAAACATGAGTTAAGTGTATCAAACCAAAGATGAATATGCAATGTAATAAATGAGAGAGCTGTGAGCGATGCAAGGCAAACGATGAGGATTAAACTCCACTTAGGTTCCTGGTACCGGATCAAGATCATTGTTGCAGTGAAGGCAAGAACCATGGAGATTATGGACACAAACAAGGCTAGTAGCCCGAACATCAGCTTTGACGGTAAGGCCGTCCGAAAATCATCTTCCGCGTATCGAGAAGTCAATATCGACAAGAAAAACACAATCGATGTCACCGATGTAAAGAGGGCAACTGAGTCTGATAAGATAAAGATATCAAACCACAACTTCTTCCTAAAGTTAGGAAAGCCTATCGCTGCATCGTTTCCACCAGGCACAGTAAATGCTGCTGCAAAGACCACAGTCGCTATCAGCGTTGCTACAAGCATACATGATGTTGCGGTAGCTTTCATCCATTTCTCTCCTTCTTTGCGTAAATCTTTGTGTACTCTAGTAAAGAGATCATGCGCTACCTCTCCATTGATGTTTCTAGCTTTAATGTATGAACGAGGAACTATCTTTTTAACAGCCTGGGATGTGATTAAAAAGTTGGTAAGGATATGGAGAAGATATTATATTATAGCAATTGTGTATGTTTAGCATACCTCAAACCAAAGGAGCTCTCTTTGCATCTGAAGTGCTGCTCCTGATACAACATGTAGCCGATCTGGGGAAGGTAGACATGCCACAAGATGCAACATGTTATTTTCTGACTTATCTTCTTTATACGCTGCTATCAAATCCTTAATAGTTCCTAGTTCATAGATTATATCGAAGATTCTTTCATGACGATTCAAAGCAGCAATGTGGAATAAGCTTCGACTTTTTTCATCAACTTTCCATATCAGGTCTGGATAAGACCGAATCAGAATAAGTAAAAACTCAACATTTCCGGATTCTGCAGCATCAAAAAGTAGTCTTGAAGGTGATCTCATTAAATCCGAAACCTTATCCTCTGGCAATTGCAAAACTGAATTCCATAACTCCTCTACCAGCTGATGAGCTAGGGCTCGCATTTTGGCTCCATGAAAGAACCCCTTATAAACTAAAATGATTTTTTTTTTTGGTTAGATGCAATGTAAATACCTAGGTTTCAACAGGTTTCAATGGATAGAAAAGCATTTTCACGTAATGTTGGCTCTTGGGATGACCTTATTCAGATCTCAAGTTCGTATAAAATCTTTGACTACTTACTAGAATTTGCTAGTCTCTGAAACAAGTTGAGCTGTCTCCGGTGGGAAATTGCGGATGGCTTGCGAGCCATCAAGTGCAAGGCTGTTTCCCCAGTACCAGTTTTAGAAATGGCTAGTTGTCTTTCCATTTTCAACATCCTCAGAGCTTCATCTGCGACAATGCCTCTATGAGAGCAAGAAATTCTTTTAAAGAAAAAAAGAATAACAAGAAGTTGAATATTTACCATATATATCAGCTAAAATGGTTAACCGAAAGAGATTCATAAATTCCGCATCACTTAGCTCTCCGAAGTCTGTTTTCCCACGAAGGTATATGACCATTTCAGCATGACCAAACATAGCTGCCATGTGGATTGGAGCCATTCCTCCACCGCCACGAATCATCGCAAGATCTGGATTCATGTTAATCAACATTTCAGCAATCTCAACAACACCCGATGCAGCAGCAAAACATAAGGCTGTGTTGCCGGCCTCATTTCTCAGGGCCAAGTCATTCTTGTTCATCTTTCTAAGTAGATTTCTCACGAACACCTTGTGCTTTGCTGCGACAGCAATGTGAAGAGCAGTCTCCGATCTAGTGGTAATGTGCTCGCGGACAATATCATTTTGTTTATCGATTATAGCTTCCGCTGCTTTCCAGTCTCCTTTCAAAGCAGCTTGATACAGTGGAACGCCTATAGTCAGGTGCTTGACTCGTACTCCATCTGGAGGGGGAAGAAACGAGAGAAACAAAGCGATCAAAACAGAATAGAAAATAATAACTATATATAATAGAATAATCATTCAAGAGAGATTGCCGTCACATGAAAGCTTACCGTGAGCATTAGGATCTTGATTAGGCCTACTCGGCCCTGGAATATCTACTATTGTATCTTCTTGGTGTTTTCCTTTGTCCAATATTTCCACTGTTTTAGACTGAGATCCAATTGGTGCAGCTTCACTCTCCTGATTGCTCATCTTCCTTATAGTAAGAAGGTTTCCAAGTGATATTAATTAACGACACATTAAATTTTAGTTAATACATAAAGGATTATGAAACACCGTACCTTCAGTATTTTTATAGTTGGGAAAGACGATGAACAACCACTACACAGAGAATGTCGTCGAAGCAGATAAATTGTGGTGCTATTCCCATTGCCATTGATAATGCTTATAAGCAACTTAATTAGTAAAAAGAATTGAGGACGGGACATCATGGAAAGTTCGTGAATCAATTTCTAATTACAAACTGATCTAAGAAAATATTAATGATGTTATCATACATTATATACCATTGCAAATTTCTGATGTAGCGCATCAACTACTGCTAGAGAACTCTATTTTATATCTACTAGCTTAGTAGCTACTAGATTAGTCAGCCTGGCGTTTGTATCATCTCGACTTCAACTCCACCTCTCCGCACAAAATAGATAAAATTCCTTTCTATGTGAGACCTCTAAAATTGTATAAATTCACTAGTTTTAATTTTTGTATTTAAATTCACTAGTTTTAATTTTTGTATTTAAAATATTTTTTGTCATGTGTGTTTGAGTGTGATTTTAGTCGTGCCGAAGTATGGTAATCTATATAAATTTTAAGTTCTCAAATAATTATAATCGTTATCGAAAGAAAGATACGATTTCGAAAAAAGAGCAATAGAAAATAATTAATGTTGAAGATGATTTTTCTTTTTTTAGTTAGACGAATCACTCGCCACCAGGTTGTATGGTAGAGTTTCTAACCTCTCAACTTATTGCCAAACAATAGGCCTAAAAGGAATAGACATCCAACAGTAGAGCATATTCACAAGGGAACACATCCAATAAGTAAATCTTTGGTAGCAAACTTCGCTACCTAGAAGGAATAGGGCTATGGACAAGCATACGAGGAGTCCAAGACGACCATCGCTACTTGAAGGTGAAACATGTGATCTGAGCTCTTTTATCATGAGCTCGGACAACATAGAAAATACCTTCGTTTCGCGCCATATTGGGTTTTTTTCGTGTAAAAGCATTTTTACTTTATGCATATTAGGGTAAAACCAAGTGGTCCATGTTGGAAAGACAATTAAAAGTTACAAGAAGTGATTCCGATAGCCCATCTCGAAGCCCAATGCGGCGTGTCAGACATGTCAGCAGTACGAGAAGTTAGGTGGAACATAGGAGAGTTGTATGGTTAGTCAAGTGGCACCAAAAGACAAAAAGAGTGATATGAAATCACTCAAGTGTATCCCACTGATCCAGATCTGATACCCCATTCAAACCGACTTAAGGACGTCTAGTATCCGAACCCGGACATAGAACTGCCTATAAATACTCTTCTATTTGGACAAGGTTCATAGTTTAGTGTTATACTGTTATGCCACAAATTCACCCCTTAAATCAATTGTATTTTCATACGTTATGGCGATGATATCGTTTTTATAAAATTACCACATACTGGTATAGAATAACTCGTTGGCACCAAAGACCATGAAAAAAAGTACGCCAATAATTGGAGCACAACCATTGCTGCAAATGTGTGGGCAAATTCTAGCGATGACTGGCCTTAACCATGAGACATGTGGAAGATGATTTTTTTAGCATTCGGATGAACGCGTTCGTTCGATTAAGTTGGAAAGATCTATAATTGACTTGTCTAAACAAAAACATTCTTTATTTCACGGTGATGAAAGTGATCATGAGAGGGGTATTTGTATTTGTATTTGTATTTGTATTTGTATTTGTATTTGTAAATATACCGGGAGTTTTGTTAAAAATCTTCCCAAATCAAGCAGTAGATTTTTCTAGTAGCTCTCCACAAATATTAAAAGTCACACAAAACTTCGAAATCCTATAAAAATCCACCCAAATCTAAAATCACTAAAAATAAATCCTAATCCTTGATTTAACGAGTTGTGTACCATGATTCAACGAGTTATACATATGGCACGTCCTTGTATATATTCTTTATTTATTTTTGAAACGAATAAATCAGCCTAACTGGATTATTGCTTCCATTGACACAAAACCTTTACCTTGATCCGCTAAGCATCCTTGAACGGTTTGAGTTCTTCAATCTCTCGTTAATGGTAGCTATATCTTCTAGTTGGTGTTTAAAATGGTAAAACTTTATTCGGAAACACACTAAACTGTCGATTATATCTTCTGGATCTTCAAATATAATACTCGGATATAAAAAGGACAAAAAAATCTTTTGAAATCTATAAAACATGTCAACAAGTGCTTTATAAATTTTTATAAGAATTTATTATATTTTCTAAAATTTTAAAAGGTTTATAACATGTGTTTATATATTAAATTTCTTAATATAAGATGTTTTGAAAGTTAATTTTTGTTTCATAATATAAGATGTTTTTTTTTTGTCACGGACACACTCATTCTAATTGATTACAAAAATACGTGAGCATCATTGAACCAATAGAAGTGTTAACATAGGCAAAAACCGAATTACCGAGACGAGCATTCTTCGCAAGGAGATCTGTTTTTTCATTCTTCCCCCTAGGACAGTACGTGAGAGTAAAGTCTGGGAAAGAGTTACGTAACTCCAGAAATTCAGCCAGTTCAGCTTGGAATCGAGGCCAACTGTCAGGTTCTGCTATCATCTTTATCAATTCTTGGGAGTCAGTGTGAAATGCCGAACAGTACCGCTCATGTTTGCTAAGACTAGCCATCGCCCATAAAAGGCCGTATAGCTCCGCATGTAACGGTGATAAAATTCGCCGCATACCCCTTGTACCCAGTAGGTCTATGGTCCCATCCTGTAGTTGTAAAACCCAACCCACTCCACTGGTGCGATCATCCTGTTTCCACGAACCATCCACAAAGCAACGAAACACCTCATCGGCAACTTCCTGTGTAAACTCCTGTATATGTGGCTGAGCCGGCCTCCCTCCGGAATCGTTAGCCAAAAACCACTCTCTAGCTTCTTTTCGGGCCAACTCGACAATTGCTTGTGGCGATCGGTCGATGTTGCGAAAAACCTTATCATTCCGGGCCTTCCACAAATACCATAAGAACCAGGGGAAGCATTGTCTATGCTCTTCCAGTTCAGCATGGTGGGGGATCCGGGAGAACAAATAATCAAAGTTTCCCCATAGATTGTGTGAGGGGAAAACCAGTGGGGAATTGGGGATGCCCGATAAAGCCCACACTTGACGAGCGGGGTGACATGTAAACAAAACATGGTTAATTGTCTCATCAAAATCTCCACACCGAGGACACTCACGCTCCTGTTGCAGATGTCGATGCGCCAGTCGCTCATTAACCGCCACTGCCCCCGAGAGAGCTTGCCATAGAAAGTGTCGAATCTTATGGGAGGACTTCTGCTGCCATACCTTTTCCTTGAGTGGGTTAACCGACGGTAATTGTTGGGTATATATCAAATCAGCATCCAGCTGCATGCGGGCAATCTCATAGCCGGAACGCACTGTATACAGACCAGAGTTTGTAAAATGCCAACAAAAATTGTCCCTAGCTCCTCGCAAGGATGGGCGGATGGATAAGATTAGTGGAATATCCTCTGCAAGGACACACTCTCGGAGCCTATCCAGCCTCCACCGTCCTGACTGAGGGTCAATAAAATCTGACACCCGTTCATAACGGTTAGGGTTATGTAGTAGGCTTCGCACCCTTCGTGGTTGACTATCCGGGATCCACTTGTCTGTCCAAAACCAAGATTGCGCTCCTGTTCCTACGGTACGTCGCATACCTTTATCCAAGAGAGGTTGTGCACTGAGCAGACTACGCCAACCATATGATGGTCGGGAAAGTCGTCTAGCTTCAAAAGGGTTCGAGTAGCGAAAGTACTTTCCTTTCAGGACTCGAGCCACTAAAGAGTTAGGGTATCGGTATAGTCGCCAGAGCTGTTTAGCCAGTAACGCCTGGTTGAACTCTTCGTAAGACTTAAACCCAATACCCCCTACATTCTTTGGGAGACACATCTTTTTCCACGCTATCCAATGCATCCCTTTGGAATTCTCTTTAGTCTTCCACCAGAAGTCCGCTACCACACTAGCCAACTTCCGCAGTACACTTTTAGGGAGGAGGAAAGCGGACATCACATAAGTGGGTAGAGCTTGTGCCACTGATTTAATCATCACCTCCTTGCCTCCTCTTGAGAGGAGTTTGGCTGACCAACCGTTGATTCGTTGATTCAGACGATCCTGAACATAGGCAAAAATTTCCGCTTTCGACCCTTGTAGTTGCTCAGGAATGCCTAGGTACTTCCCCGAGCCGCCTTTCGTCGGGATTCCTAACTTTGACTTCAGTTCTACACGACGCTCCACAGGGACATCCTTCCCAAATGTAACAGCAGATTTGTCAAAATTGATGCGTTGGCCTGATGCATTTCCATAGACCTCCAAAACCCTGAGGATGTTCTCGCATTGTTCCACATTTGCTTTACAGAAGAAAAGACTATCATCTGCAAACAACAAATGGGAGAGCGATGGTGATGTAGGGGCTACACTAATGCCGCAAATTTACCCAGCCCTCTCAGCGGCTTGTATATTGGAGATCAGTACCTCTGTACAAAGAATAAACAGAAAGGGGGACAGAGGGTCTCCCTGTCGCAAACCGCGGGAGGGTATTATGGCTCCCTTGGGTTCTCTATTCAATAAGACACTATAAGACACCGAATTTACACAAGTCATAATCTACCTGATCCATGTCTCCGAGAATCCCATCTTCCGCATTAAAGCCTCCAGAAAGTTTCACTCCACCAGATCATATGCTTTACTCATATCCGTTTTGATTGCCATACCTTCTCGTTTCCCAACCGAGTTTGTCATCAGGGCATGGAAAACTTCCTGAGCTATGAGGATGTTATCAGAAATTTGCCTTCCCGCTACGAAAGCTGACTGGGTTTCAGAGACCAGAGAAGGTAGGAAACGCTTAATTCGCTGGCAGAGAACCTTTGTCATGATCTTATAACTCACATTGCATAGGCTAATGGGGCGAAACTCTTTCATCAGCCGTGGTCTTTCCGTTTTCGGGATCAAACAGATGTTCACTGCGTTGCTCACAGGGTCCAAAACTCCCGTGCGCATAAAACTAACAACCATGTCCACCACCTGCGGGCCAACAATGTGCCAGAACTTTTGGTAGAACAAAGCTGTCATGCCGTCTGGTCCCGGTGCCTTCTCCGGATGGATGGCAAACACTGCCGCTTTAACCTCCTGGGCAGAAATTGTCCGAGTGAGAGCTTGATTCATTGCTGGGGTGACCGACTGCTGGATATATGATAATGACACTTCTAAGTCAGAGGTCACAGAAGAGGTGAATATATGTTTAAAATACTCCGTAGCTGTCCGTTCGATCTCCTCCTCTTTCTCAGTCCACCTTCCCGAGTCTGTCATGATACCCGTGATCTTATTGCGTGCCCTACGCTGCTTCGTAGTTGCCTGGAAAAACTTGGTGTTTTGATCCCCTTCTTGATGCCATGTAACCCTACTCTTCTGGTGCCAATACATTTCCTCATCTCGTAGGGCCGCACACAATTGTTCCTGTATGGCGGCTATTTCCCCAATGGGGACTGTGTCAGTGCTCTGTGCCTCTTCGAGTCGGATTTTCAAAGCCTCAATCTCCTCCTCGGAGATAATCTGGTCGTGTTTGCGCCACCGGGAGATTGATTTCCGACAGTTAGCTATCCGATCTCCCAGTATTGGTTCGCTGCCAGGACGTCCACTTGTCCATCCTGTCCGTATCACTTCTTCAAAGTCTGGCTTTGAGAGCCACCACTTGTCAAACCGGAACTTTTTGGTTCCTCGCATTCTAGAATTCTCGATATGTGTCAACACAGGCCGATGATCTGACCCCATAAACCTGAGATAATCCATTTTTGAATGAGAAAAAAGCTCGTACCACTCCTCATTCCCCATTGAACGATCTAGGCGGCAACGGATCACATTTGTGCCACGGCGTCCAAACCAGGAGAGGCAATTGCCCGTGTATGGGAAATCTACCATACCACAGCTCTGACGCATCAAATTGAAGGCCAGAAAAGAGTTTTCTGGCCTCCTGTGACCCCCTGTTTTTTCGTGATGACCCGTAATGTCATTAAAATCTCCTGTCATCAGCCAGGGGGCAAAGCGTGTAGTACTAATACGGGTAAGATGTTTTGAATCGTGCCGTCTCAGCTTAATATAGGGCCCATGACTAAAAAAAAATTTAGGCTGTTTCTTTAACTGAAAAAACGTTTTTTCAAAAAATGGGCCCAAATTCCTTTACTAAAATTTTTTTCCTGAAAAATGAGCCTATTTTTTCTATGTAATTTTGCTAAAATTGAACAAAACCCATGACAAAAGCCACCTTTGTCTACCCCTAGAGACGGGTCTGGTTTTGATAATCCTAGGTACTTTTTACCTTTATTGATTACTCTGAGCCAATATTATTATGCAGTATCTTTTTTATTTGTTGAGTTGTTGAACGTTACATATTAAATTTAACTTTTTTAGAAGAAAATTTGTTTTCTTAAGCTCTATGTTTTTACTTTAAACATCTTATATTAAGGAATAAAGGGAGTATGACTTTGCTTACGAGTTATTTTGAGTCGTATGTATATGTTTCTCCGGTAGAGTTTATTGGGCTCCCTTCGTTCCAAAAAGATAGATGTTTAAGGTTATGCACACTTATTAAGAAAACGCTTTGATTTCTATAATTTACAGTTTCCAATAAAGTTTAATCAATAGTATTTCAGTATTTGTTTTAGAATTTGTAAAAGTGCATAGAAAACAGTAAAAACTCTATCTTTCTGTAACAAAAAAATTTTGTAATTTTTTTTTCTTTTAGGAATAGAAGTAGTATAAGTATATTTGTGTTACACCACTATGTTTTTTACACATTTAAAAAAAAAGTGTCAATATATGCCAAAAATGCCTCTTTTTGTTCATGCTAGCTCTATGTTTCTTTTAAATCAGATCTATGCAGAGATCCTAAAAGATTGAATTTGTTGTTTAGTGCCATCGTCTAGGAAATTGTATCCTCAAGTTGAATCATGACACATTCTTTTAACGTATAATGATAATTTCTATGCTTTTGGAGGTGAACATCTTTATGTTTAGTAACCTTTCTATTCCACACGACACGAGTGACGACGCTCATTCCCCGTAAGCCCTGGTGATCTGTCTATTCTTCTTTTGTTTTTGTCAACGGTTGTTTACTAGTCATTCTAGAAGAATCTAGAAAATCCTAAAATCTCGTTGATATTAATCATATTATGACTAGATATTTTCTTATTTATCAGAAAATAAAGGAACAAGAAAGTTGACTAAAATAACCACCTAAAATTGTTTAATGTAATAACTAACCAATTGCATTGGATCTAATAATTATAATATCTTCACTTTATTCACCACTTCTCCCTTAATTCATTCTATATGTCAGCAATAACCGTCACCACATGACGGGAAGTCGGAAATAACAGCTCATATTGCGAAACAACCAGTAAATTTGTATTGTGTGACACGTGATTAGTACACAAATCTTGGCCGCACGATGAAACGAATCAGAAACCCATTTTTATTTTTATTTCCCTATACACACCTACTTGGTCGGCTATTCAAACCACACAACATGAAATCTGCTAGCACTATCGGGCAAAACTCATCAGAGGTTTCAGCAAAAAGAGATTACGGAGAGGCTCTTTGGCGAAAGATTCTTTCTCTTTTCATCTGCGGAAGTTTCTGTCCATCTGATGAAACCACCACCGGAGAAATCACTCCGACCGTATCTGGATTCAGACGATCGTTTTCATATCTTCAATCTTTAACTCATCATACTGCCTCCTTTCGGGTTGCTTTCCCATCGGCTAAGTCTCCAGACCACCTCAACCAGCATCAACCAATAACATCCAACTAACATCATCATCAGTTCATCACACATCAATTTGGAGATTCTCTCATGCCTTGTTTCTTTAGTTCTTGTGATTTTGGATCGTATAGGTTTCTTGAGTAGAGTTTCTTAGGCTTCCTTGAGTCGGAAACCAAAATGGTTTTGGGTCATGTGAGTTTCTTGAGTTAATTATGTTTATTGGGCTTCCATAGCTTGGAGATTTGAAGAGACGCTCAAAATCTAAGGAAGATGTATATATGCATGTATGTATATTTGTGTTATACCTCTGTGTTTTTTACACAATTTATACATCAATGTAAGCCAAAAGGCCTCATTGTTATATAAAACCATATATAAAGCTTTTCATTTAAAGAAAATTTGGGTTGCTTAACAAAGAAGTAAAAGGTAATTAGAAAATGAAAACAAATCTAAGCTAGACGCGTTATTGTTTTGCAAAAGAATCCTTATACTGTTTGTTATTTTTCTAATTATTCCTTATTTCATTGTTATTAAGCTAAGTAGCTAACTATCATTTCTTTAAACTATACACATGGATTATATTATTTAAATAGTAAAATGGATTATTTAAAATTTCTCTCTAGTATTCTTTTGTTAATGGTACTTGTTATTTCTTCTAATAGGTATATACGTTTGATATTTGGCAGAATAACCAAGAATTATAAATTAGCTACATAACCATAACAAACATAGGCTACCATATTTAGTATAGTTTATACAATATTACCGAAATTATCTTGATTCATAGGGAGTGAATGCGTGTGTTGGGATAAGCTTGAAGAAAACTTAAGCAAAAAGTTATCATAATCTTACCGAGTTATACTTATCAACAAGATAAGGATTCATAAATTCCCTCATTACCACTAAAACAAGTTTTCCTTCCCAATCTACTATCTTTTCAAAATGTTTCATCAATATCACTAATTGAGAGAGTAAAAGACAATACTACTCTCGACTCATTTACCCATAAAAAGAAAATAATTAATTAATAATTGTTGTGAACAAGAGAGGAGAATAGAAATTGGTGTGTAGAATTAATTAATTAATAATCCATGAATAATAGAAAGTATATATAGGAGTACAAATACTTGGGGAGGAAGTAGAATTGGGAGAACAAGCTAGAACATGGGCCTATACTGGGCATCCATCTAGTGGGTTATAACACTCCCCCTTGGATGCTATTATAGTAAAAATAATCATAATGCGCATAAAATGCTGCCTCATTAAAAACCTTACCATGAAAATCGAATTGGGACAAAACCATAGTTAAGGAAAAAAGAGTGCAACGCGCTTTTACTCCCCCTGATGAGTGCATAACTTGAGATCTCTGTGATGCTCCAAACTTGTGTCTTGAAAGTAGTAGTTGGAAGTGTCTTGAAAAATAAGGCCGCCAAAGTTTCTCTTGAACAACCTCTAGAACATGTACATCAGCATTCTTCTGCACCTCATATGTCTGCTATCATTCTCTTCATTACTCTCGATATCATTAATGTATGATATTCTTTCAGGAGATTAATAGACTTTTATAACTCATTATAATGATAACATTACTTTATAATTGTCTATCATTTGCGTGTTCTTTGATGTCTCGTTAAAAACCTTCCATAGAAAAACCATACGGTATAAAAACTATGATAAGGGGAAAAGAGTACATCCACGCACATCATTATATTTCTCCCCCTCGTAAACATCTTCTTCAAGAGATGAATTCCAATCATATATACTATCTCTTTTGAATTATTATAAGAATAGCCTTAATGAACAAACTCATATGATATCTCATATCGCTAAACTTCGGGTCCATAACATCTTTTCCTTATAGAATATCATATTTTGGTATATTTGGACTTCAATTCTAAATCTCATATATGTACAACTCTCTAAACATTTCTCTTGTACATAATATTCATGCTCTTCTAAAAGCTATTATATTTGACTTTCCCTTTTGTCAAACACATATTTCAATCATGAAATAAATCACTGAATTGCTCTAATCTCATTTTATGTAAGGTACTTCAAGACCAAATATATATGAGCATTTTTCTATAATACCTTTCAAGGATCTTTGAACATAACATTTTATCACAAGATGATTAATTTGGGATATATGAAGATAATTTTGTCTTTCCAAATTTTTTTCCCAAATCCTTTTTTCAGATTTTTCACTGTATATAGATCTCTTCAGGAGTTCTAATGATGTTCAAATTATTAACATACATTATAACAAATCATTTTCCATATCTTGTTAGCAATGTATAAACTCATAAAATCCAAAATGCGTTTGCTGATAGCAATTTAAATCCTTTATGGGACTTTAATATAAATATCAATAGCTAGTGATCTTTTATCATATATTATTATCATCGTATTGCTTATGATAACTATATCGGAGTTTCGATGATTTTCAATTAAGAATCACTTTCTCAAAATCTTTTGATAAGTTTACATGGGTACACATTTACATGATTATACCTCCATGTTACATCTTTCATTCGATCGAATAAAATTTCACATGAACATAATTTTGATATCATTAATCCTATAAGGATATATCCTTCATGGATTTTTATATAAATTTCAATTCCAGTGGGTCGTATGAATAAGAAATGGACTATATCCATTAAACATACATCAAGTCATTCTTGTTCTTGCCATATTGATAAAGAACTTGAAAGTAGTTGCATCCACCACAAGAGAATAAATCTCTTCATAATCAATTTAAGATCTTTGTGAAAGTTTCACTATTTTTACTATTCTTTCACATAAAGACTTGTTTATCTTTCACTGGTTTTACACTTCAGGTGCATGGACTACTGGTCCAAAATCCTCTACAAGAGATTATAATTATAAGTCTATTTCTTCTTTTCTATGATTGGCCAATCATTACTTTGTGTACACTTTTCAATAGACTTTCTTGATCCTCTTATCACAATATCAACTGCTTTCTCAATGCATGCAAAAATATTACGACGTCGATTTTGCTTTTCGATTCTATTTTATTCAGACATGACATGAATGACTTTATTATTTGAGATCTCTTTATTTTCATGTACATGAATTTCTTTCTATGTCATGTTTCTCTTCTGGGGATAATTTATTATATGTTTCCTCAATCTAACCATTATGAATTATGCTCCCTTTTTTTTGGGGGATTTTTATCTTTGGAATCAAATAGGTCTATCACGTTTCATGCGATCTTTAGACTCATTAGCAGTTTAATGTTGTCCTTTTGGGACATCAATTTTAATTGGAGCATTACAGCTCGTAAGTGACTTTATCACTCTATATGGGTCATCAAAAGCATCTGGCAATTAATGCTATAAAATCTTCAAATCAATTATCCTTTTGGACTTCTAATTCACATTTTTTAGTCCGAGGATCAATGATAATTCATTCCAGCTTATTTTTTTTTCAAGCTGTTAATTTTCTCCCTCTAATGTTGGAAAGACTAACTTACTACAGTCTACAAATCAAGCCTTACTTAAATCCTTCATGGATGACTCTAGATTTCTTAAATATCAATGGAGATTTATATCCAACATATATAATATGATCCTATCCTCTTTTAAGAATCCATCTTAAAACTCTGCGGTGGAGCAACTGGAGTGTATATTGTACATCCAAAATTATTGGATGGGACATATCTGGTTATGACCCAAAACCAGTTACAATAGGGGACAAATATTGATTATTTATTGGCATGATGCGAATTATGTATGAACATGTGCTACCAGATGTCCAACATTTATCCCAATTGATGTTATAATCATCAAAGGCTCATGAATTTCACTAGAGTTATTAAGATGCACGATGGGTGATCAGCCCTGCAACATCTCAACATTCTAGAAAATTCATAGATTCCACCATATATTAATTTATCTATGAACAAACAACACATGACAAATCCTTATGAAGAATCTTCTGGTTCTTCAATGATTGTTTAGATTTATTACTTTTCGCATCGCTATTGAATCGTAATGGTCTAACCGGTTCATGCCAAATAAAAATATATTTCGTAAACTTCTGGTTTACTATATCTTTTCATCTCCATTATACGAATCTTTGTGTAGTACAAAATACAAGTAGTTTCACGAAAATACTTTTGCTCTTAGGGAATATTTGTAATTTAAAGGTATTTACATTTCCTTTACTTATTGTCTGAACATGATTTTTTTTTCTAAAAATTTCATGAATTTATGTTACAAAGGATTCGTATGAAAGTTGATTTCTCATTTTTATTTTGGATTATGCTCGATTTTCGTCATTAATAAATATTTCACAGTAATCATTATTTTTTTTCTTCTCAAAACCAACGAATTACTTGTAAACCTCATTCGCAATCTTTTTGCTATCCCAAATATTTTTCCTACATCAGCTTTGAAATTTTCAAAATAGACTTTAAAAATTTGTAGAAATTTGATGTCTCTCACGTCATTTCTTCTAAAACTTCTCTTATTTTATATATCATTTATGTGTTCGATTTGCTACAACTAAGTTCCATGTCACAATTATCACTAATCTTTTTAGTTAGCAAAAAAAAAAGTTCCATGTCACTACAAAGTTCATTATAAATTTATGCAACCAAACAATCAAAGTTGATTATAAATTTGTGGCTATTTTAGATGTTTTGAGATGTTTAGTGTATGGTTGTCCGATCCTTACTTGTTTTATTTTCTTGTCGACATTTTTTACTTGTCAAGAACAAATGGAATTTAAAACAATTCTGACACCTTACCAAGATGGTTACGGACCCGATGTTTAATCTAGACCCGGTTTGTACTATAAACCATGCTTGAAAACGAATTACGATTTATAATATTTGAAAAAGAAAAAAATATCTTTTCATTTTAATTAATGTCGGAAAAATATTAACACTCGAATCAGATCGCCGTTAGATTACGACGGTCGCCGGAGTAATTTTTCCCGATGTTTAGATCACGGCGTTCACGTTCCCGTCACGGCGCACAAGCATGCGCCGTTATCTCCGCAATCCTCCTCCTCGCCTCCGTATCTCTTCTCTACACTCGTCTCTCACTCTTCTCCTCTCACTCACCAAATCACCTCTGATCATATATAAGAGCTTTCGATAAATAAACAAGAGACAAGGATATAAGGAACATTTCAAAGCTTTTAGGATTCTGTAAGAAATAGACCACCTTGTCTTTATAGGAATGTAAATATCAAAAGAAATTACAAAACCAGGAAGTCAAACAATTATTTTCTTCACTTTGAAAGAGACCATGTTTACTTCCATCGAAGAGAAACTTAGAAGAATAGGTTAAACGAAGTGTGTCATACCAAAGATGAATATTCAAGCAAGTAAACAAGACAGTAGTCAGAGAAGCAAGGGTAGCAATGAGGATGAAGCTCCAATGAGGTTCTTGATCGCGGAACAATATCATTGTCGCGATGAAGGTAAGAACCATAGAGACGATTGAGACAAACAATGCCAAAACTCCCAACAGTAGCTTTGTTGGTAGGTTCCTCCGAAAGTCATCTTCTGCATACCGAGAACTCAAGAGTGACAAGAAAATTAAAACAGCTGACACGGATGAAAACAGGGAAACGGAATCAGACAAGATAAAAAAATCAAACCAAAACTTTTTTCTAAATCTCGGGTAGCCCGCCAAAGTATTCTGTTTTGATTCTTTATCATAGCCCATTTTATCATCATAGCTACCCGGCATAGCAAAGACTGCTCCAAAGACCACAGTTGCTATTAGTGTTGCTACAAGCATACATGCTGTCGCGGTTTCTTTCATCCATTTCTCTCCTTCTTTGCGTAAAGTGTCGTGGTCTTCTGTAAATAAATCTTGCGCTATTTTGTGAGCAATGTTTTCAGTTTTGATGTATGAACGAGGAACTATTTTTTCAACAGCCTGGGATGTATATTGAAGGTTTGTAAGGATATATCTATATGAAAGGAGAAGATAATATATTAAAGGGTTCTAGCCATTGCGAAATTGTGTTTAGCATACCTTAAACCAAATGACCTCTCTTTGCATCTGAAGTGCTGCTCCTGATACAACTTGTAGCCGTTCTGGAGGTGGTAAACGTGCCACAATATGCAACAAGTTATCCTCTGATTCATCATCTACATAAGATGCTACCAAATTCGTTACTCCTCCTAGTTCATATATCATGTTGAAGATGCTTTCATGACGATTTAAAGCAGCAATGTGTAATAAACTTTGACTCTTCTCATCAGCTTTCAATATTATATCTGGGTAAGAACGAATAAGGATAACTAAAAACTCAGCATTTCCCGATGCTGCAGCATCAAAGAATAGCTTTGATTCTGGCCCTACTAATTCTAAAACCTTTTTCATATCCACGACTGATTTCCATAACTCCTCTACAAGTTGATGAGCTAAGGTTAGGATTTTTCCTTCCCGAAAGAAAAAGCCCTTAGAAACTACAGAATATGAAAAACAAATCGTGTTAGCTGTGGTTGGATAATAGCACTGAATCTTCAAAATCCATATTATAGCACTTAATCTTTAGATATCTATTCATCTACTTACTGTAATTTGCTAATTTCTTGAACAAGTTTAGCTGTTTAGTAGGAGGCTTGCGAGCCATCAAGTGCAATGCTGTCTCGTTGTTGCCATCTCGAGGAAGGGTTAATAATTCTACTTTTTTTTCCAACATCAACAAAGCTACATCTGCAAATACACTCATGATCCATGAGAACAATACCAACTTGACAGAATTGAAAGAAAAAAAAAACCCAAAAAAAACCATATATTTACCGTAAATATCAGCTGCAATTATGGCGTGAAAGAGGTCTATCAAATTCACACCACTTGTGTCTGTGAAAGTTGTTACCTCGTAAAGGTATCTAACCATTTTTCTGTGACCGAACAAAGCGGCCACGTGGATTGGAATACTTTCTCCACCGCCAGGAGTATCCGGGAGATTTTCATTCTTTATAACCAACAACTTAGCAATCTCAACGACTCCCAATGCGGCAGCAATATGTAGGGCTGTGTTGTTGTCTATGTTTTTCAGGAATAAGTCTTCGGGATTCATTTTTACAAGTAGATTTTCCACAAACTTCTTACGCTTTGCTGCAACAGCGATGTGAAGAGCAGTCTCCCATCCACTGTTAATTTCATTGCGAACAATATTATTTTGTTTATGGATTATTTTTTTGGCTGCGTTCCAGTCTCCTCCCAAAGCAGCTTGGTAAAATTTAAGGCTTCTAGTAGAGTTGTAGTGCAGTGGACTTGAGCTACAAGAATGGAAAGTCTCGTACTCCTCCATGTTTTCCGTACTTGTTTCAGATCCAGTTGATGCAGCTTCAAGCTGATTGCTACTTTCCTGATTGCCCATTGTCCTTGGATCAAGAACCTTGCAAGGGGAAATTAACAATATTAATAATATCTCACATCCAAATAGCAAGTTAGTAGGAACATTAAGTGATATATTGTTAATTGATTTTGGGTTTAAAGCTCATGTAATTTCATATAACATCAGAGGCACGTGACTAGGCATGACCAAAATCTAACCGTAACTGTATTTCGGACCGTAACCGTATCGTTTTAAACCGTAACCAAACCGTAATCGTATTAAACGGTTGAAAAACTGTAACCGTAACCATAAAAGTTGATTAGTTATAATTAAACCGTAATCGTTAACCGTAACCGTTATTTAACCGTAACCATATTAAAACCGTTGGTTAACCGTAAGGTTAAAATTTTAACCGTAACCATTTTAAAATAAAAATAAATTATGTATAATTAGTTATGTATGATAAATATGACATAGTAAAATTATGTGTAATCAATATTTATCGAGTCTAATTTTATAATATTTAATTAGAAAAAATTAAATCAATAATAACTAAATATTAAAACTGAATGTGCTAAATTGATTATTTTCTAACTAATATAAATAATATTAAAACACATCAAATTTACAATAAAAATAAATGAGATTAGAAAAACTATTAGTTGTAACAAAAAAAAAGATCGTGGTAATAAAGTTATGCCTATAAACATGGCATCTAACTAATTTGATGAGAATATTGTGAATTATGTTATATTTTAGTTAAACTCAAAGATTTACTTAAGTTTGAAATAAAATATGGTCGTTTACGTTACACAATATAAATGATTTTGACTAATTGACTTTGTTAAGATAAATTAGTTACCGTTTGTTTTAGAATTTTAATACCATTTCCCACGATTGCACGACCATGATTTTTTAAAATATATTAAAATATATTTTCCATAATATTATTGTTTAAATATTTCTTTTTAAAAATTTATATAGTTATATAATTATAACCTAAATATTAACCGTATCTAACCGTAACTGTACTGTATATAACCGTAACCGTTTCAACCGTAACTGTTTTAACCGTATATTAAATGGTTAAGGTTAAGGTTAAAAGAAATTGATAACTGTAACCGGTGGTTAATAAACCGTAACCGCAATAACTGTAACCGTGGTCATGCCTACACGTGACACTGCCCAACTCCAAATGTTGAAATATTAATAGGAAGTTATTAAGAACATTAAGTTTCTTGTTTTCCTTGAATCAACATATCATCTTTTTCTGATCAAAGATTAGTTACAAGTATTTCATTTAATGTGATTTCAACAACATAAAAAAAATTTCAATACAAATTTTACTGCATTCACGTAATGAAATATTGTCAATCCTGATCTTAGAGGATTTTTGAAACATTTGAATGACCCCTGGTTTGAAAGGCTCCACTTATGTTAAAGCAAAATTATATACTTTTCCTCTCTCAAAATGTAAGATGTTTTAGGTTTTCTTTGGGTTCAAATTTTTAGGATGATTTACTAGTCCCTATGCAAAATGTAATGTTATTTGATTATTTTAGTCTTTTGAATTATTTAGGGTCCGAATGGTGACATTAAATTGTGCCGTACGGATAAGAAAATAGTGCGGAGCGGTGCGGTACAAATGAGCATCATGCAGATAAAATGTATTTGCGGAATAAGTGCGGTTTGTAAAAAAAGCGGGACAAAATAATGTTTGATTGGTAATCGGCACAAATGCGGATAAATATAATTACTGGTAAATTTTAAATAATTTATTTCTAATACTTTTTATAATCAAAACAATTTTTTTTTATAAAGACGTATAAGTCAAACAAGATGTATTTATATATATTTTTCAGATTTTTAAAATTAAAAATAAAATAAACCAAAACTGTACCGCAGTTGGAACGCACCTAAAAGGAAGCTAACGAGAACCGTACCGCGTTTTCCAGTTTTTCTTCACATATTGAACCGCACATATACTGTTTTAATATTTTATTGTTAATTTGTTGACATATTGAAAAACGCATTTATATATATGTTTATGATTGGAATCATAAGCGAGGTTTTGGTCCGCACATGCTAAAAAACTGCATTGAATGTGTCTCCATTCACAACCTTAGTCTTTAATATGATTGGTTAAATTATACATTTAGCTAATAAATAACTGTTGTTCTGTTATAGTTTTTCTTTTTCTGAATTTCTACCCATTCAATCAAAACATAGTATATAATGGGGGCGGAGGAAGTATTAGTTTATTAAATATATATTTATTTAGTAAGGAAATAAGATTAATAAATATTAGATGAAGAAACAAACTGTTATTTTATGGGATCTAGAAATTTATGAAATTAAGTAATAACAAGGTAAAAAAATGTAGTAGTTTTTTTTACATAGTTTTATATAAGAAGATAAAAAGTCATATTGTTGCTAAAAATATTTTTGTTGAAAAAATATTTAAATTAGATGTTAGTTATTTTTTTGTATGGGGCCTGATAATTTCATATCCGGTTCTAAATATTGTATACGTAAAAAAAAAAATCGCAATATAATGCATATTGGGGACTTACAAGAACCGCTATACTTAAAATATTGTATTCCTTTAATTCATTTTAATGACTCGATTCTAAGATAGAATGATTTTAAGATATTCTAAAAAAATTAAACACGTTTAGCACATGTCAAAATCGAATTGGAAAAAATCGCTAAATCTGATCGAATAACTAATTCTAAAAAAGAACTGACTTGCCCGCACTATGTTTAATCTTTTTGTAACATGTTTAATTTTAATATTGATTGTATTATAGATTATGAAGTATGAAGAGTTAAGATTTCATAGCATGTAAAAAAAGATGAAAATATTTTACATGCCTAACTCAATGACATGTTGAATAATAAAATAAGTTAAATAACATAAGTATGTTTAATTAACTTTAAATAAAATAAAAGACAAATATGAAAAATTAATGAAGGTTTTGAACATTTTTTGTAAACGATATTCATATTTTTCTTCTGCATTTTTCTTCTTTTGTTAATGTAGAATTTTTAACCCATTTCTAGTTTTTACTCTCGATGGAAACTATATAGTTGTACATAAGAGAATACGGGTCTTAGACTTTGATTTGTGGTGATCGCAAAAACTAAAGTCAATGAAAATTATCTACGCCGCATTGTGAGAGTCAATGAATATATATTCAAATTCTAAACTCGAGTTTCTGGTGGGATGACAAACATCTTAGGAATTAAAACTTTATCGCATGATTTATCATTTTTTATGATGATTATACTGTCAATCAAAATAACATTTTCAGTGATTTTAAAGCTTACCAATATTTGTGTTAAACGCATTATTTGACATCAAAATCGTGAATGAGCAAAGCATTTAAAATTTAAAAATCAAGCAAAATTGGATAGAAAGAAACAATAAAATATTTAATTGTCAAACCAATAACTAACATTTTCAACTACTAATACTAATCTTATGTATCACATTGTAAAAAGATCTCACATATTTTATTATAAATGGCTAGATAATCCAGCTAAGAGTTCTCATTTTGTTCATCAACAGATCAGTTGTTTTATTTTTTCTTGTTTTCTTTTCTCGATAGTAAAGAAGGAGAATAGCAAAGTAACTATTTTATGGAGCCACAAGTAGCATTTTCTATGTCATCTAGGTAGTGCATTTTTTCCCACGCAAAACACATATTTCCAGTGTTCTTGAGTAAATGGGGCACGATTACTCTAATTTAACGTGATTAGCCAAATTTTAACCCATTTATCTAATAAGATAAAAGAGAAATTTTGGAAAATAACACTTTTAAGATGGCTTAACTATTTTACTGTAGGCTTTAATTTTAGGGTTTGTTAGGAGAAACCCGTTTTTAGGGTTTTGTATTTTATGGATTAAAATTTAAGAAACCCTTAACTAATGATATCTTTTAAAAATAGATAATTCATGATAAATTTTTTGAAAATATATATACCAAAAGTGGCATTTTTGCAATTATCCCAATATAAAAAGATAATTACTATTCCTTCAGTTCTTTTTGATAGAACTTTAGTTTAGAATTTGAATATCTATTTTTAAATTTTGTTAATTTACAAAGTATAATGTCTTTTGTTAATTTAATAATGTTGTCTTTGGCATATATTAACAATGTATATATATATATATACACATTGAAAAAAAGATGTCTTTTGCATATATATATATATATACACACATTGTTAATAATCGACAATCAATTTTGCACAATATTTATCAATCATTATTTTATGGATATCCATAATACATACATCATTAACAGTTTTCATTTGGTTATAATTTAGATATCCCTGTCGATAAATATGTATACGCTATATATATTGCATATGACATATGGATCAATTAATTTCTAAAATGTAACTTAGAAAATGGGAATAATAATTTGATTCATAGCATGATAGTAAAAAGAAATATTAATATAAATCATAACATCATATATATATTATTGGATTCCACCAACTATCCAGTTTGATTTTCTTTACTCGCTTGTCCATTTCTTTGTTATGTTTTTATCCTGGTTACCTAATTTTATGCCAATTAATTTGATTCTTGTTATATAGTCAGGGAAGCGAAGATAAGTGCTTACGTCGAGCTTTAAGCTAATTAAGAAAAGTTATTTATTGAATATTTGTTATAATTATAAATTAAGCCAAAGTTATTTTAGTTATCCAATAATTTAAGAGGATTAAGCCATGTCACAATTTTTGCTAAGACATGTCATCATTCTTTCAATCCATGTCATAATTTTTAGCCAATGAAATTATAACAATTAATGAGACAAACTAATGTGACATAGCTTTTAATAGGAAGAGAGATGTTTTAAACTTTTTAAAATAAATGAAACATTTTTATTTTAACACATGTCAAAATCTAACTGAAAAAAAATTGTTTGCACATGTTGAAATCTGATCGGACAACTAACACATATCGCAACCATGCTAAACACATCAAATAACAAAAGAAAAAGTAGAAGAAGTCTACAAATAATTTAATAAAAGAATTCAAATAACATAAGAAAAAGTAGGAGAAGTTATAATTCAAATAATTTGAAAATTAAATAATAAAATTCAGTGATTTTGCGTTCTCTAGTTTATTTTATTTATTAGTTACAGGTGAATAAATTTGATTTTCATTGATTGTCTATAAAAAAAGTATATTAAACCCGTATATATGGATCCTTCATTTAGTAATAGAAAAAATACAGCATAACTATTGCTAGAAAGTTATTTGGACAATTTGCTAAATCATATTTTTACAAGGAAACAAAAAAATTCTAATCGTACCTTAAATGTGTTTATCGTTGGGCAAGACAGCTAAACAGAGGATTCCGTGGAAGCAGGCTAATGGTTATTACTTGTCTAATCACCCCATTGATGCTTATAAGCAACTCCGGTGATAAAAGATAATTGAGGACAGTAGATGATTGAAAGCTCATTAATCAGTTTCTAATTACAAACTGATAATAACAAATTTCGTGGAAGCAGACTTTCTCTTGTTTTTTTCAATAAGAACAAAATCTGAATGAGATATCTAACCTAGATCACCGTTGAACTAAGGAACCAGACAATTTTAAGGTTTTTTCTAGTTACTCATGTAGCATCGTATGAATTAAAAAAACCCAACAGAAATAAACCATTAATAAAAGGCAAAAATATTATTCTGAATTTGTTAGGAAATATACGTTCTTATCCTTCCTAAATTACAAGAACCGTTACCAATTAAACGAAAGAGAAATTTCGACAATATTGTTCTTAAGGTTAATTAGCTGAATATTACTTTTTGGGGAAAAAAATAGGTAAATAACAAGTCCAAAAACATATTTAGGTAAGTAACAGAGAGAAATAAAAATATGACCAAAATGCCCCTACAAATGTATTTCATGTAAATATAAAAAAAGAAGAGTTTTTTACTTCTATAGATACTTTTTTAGAAATTTATAACATTTCAAAGTACTTTAAAATGATGGTATACTTTTTACCTGGTTATTGTCTTATTTGCCTTTCAAACAGGCTAACTCTCAATTTCTCATTACCTTACCCAATTAAACACAAAATTATTGGCTTCTCTCTCTCCTCTCATTATTTTTTTACGACTTTTCTCTTTCTCTGTTTTTTTTCTCTTTACTCTTTTTTTCATCGTTAAAATTGTATCTTTATCTTCTTTGATTTCTTATAAGATCGATTTAATTCAATAACTCTGCTTCTTCTTTCTTAATAACTTTTGTGTTTGGTATAAATATTAACCCACTGACTTCGAAATCAGCCATGGAGTCTTCCGAGAGTTGATATCTCATATAGTCAAGTAGGCGCCGAAGGAAGAAGCAATTACCTCGTCGCCGCCGACGACCAATCCCATTGATCCCCTCTCTTTATGATTTTGTAAAAATATTATCGTATAAACTGATTTTTTTTTTTTTTTGGGGTTTGATGTTCTTCTCCTTCTTTGTTTGGTTGCTTTAGAAGTAATACCCAGATTTAAGTTTTCTTATTTAGATTTGATTCTCTTTCCATATCATATTTGTATTTCTCTAATTGGCTCCTCCGATCTAGTTTTTTTGGGTTTGTTGTAATGTTTTCTCCCATTGATCAATTCTCTTGTTTATAGATTGAATGGTATGGAATTGGATAATTGGGTTTCACTTTAGTGATTCAGAACACAAACAATTTCAAAGCAGCATTTGGTGTTGAACAATTGATAATACCATGGTTAGTTATTCGTGGTTATTGCTTTGTGGTCATGTATTTCGTTGTAATTTAGCAGAAGCAAATGGTTAGTGTTTCGTGGTCATGTATTACAATGCTCCACACACTATTGATGTTTAGATTTTCATTCGGCGGTAACGAAATCATCCTTTTTTAGAATATGACGCCGCCATAAGGTGAAACAAGAACAGTGACGATTGGCGGCGATGGCCAACCACCGTAGCAGATAAGCTTCACGAAATCTTGCTATATGTTCTTGACACGAATCTTGTGGATAAATGATTGTGGATAAATAATTGTGGATACGTTCTTCACAAAGTTTTATGGAACAATCCATATTAGGTTGATCTATTCCACATCATAATAAGGTTTGCAGTTTTTAACATCAACTGATTACAAAGGGTCAAGATCATTGAGGAAAAGACCAAGTCTTCAAACAAAAACCAAACTTAATATATTACCATAGATATATGACCACCCATATGTGACCATCTTCCATCTAGCATTTATCTATACTTGTCTTGTTCAGCAGGGCATAATTGTCCAAAAAAATATTATCTCTCTTCAAAAGTACACAAAAAGTATAGCATGGTTACAAAGTATGTTTTTTGAAAGAAAACTTTCAAAAAGTACTTATACATGTAAGAAGCCCAAAAAAGAATTCCTAAAAATCTTCTCTTCATCTCATCTCTTAAAAAGTTGCTAGAATTTACATAATTTCCTGAAAAAATCAGAAAATAATACAAAGATCAGAAAAAAATAAGTATGTTGTAATAGTCAACTATTTAATAACTTGTTAACTATTTCAAAACTTAATATTCAATTAACCTCGAAATATAGTTAACTCCATAACATTATTTATAACTATCTAAAATAGTTAACTATTTTATTTACTCTATTGATTTCATAACATATAGTTGGCTATATGAAAATGTTATTATAATAGTTACTTATTTAAATAATTATAGTTAACTACTCAGTTTGTATAATGGAAAAGATAACATAAATAAATAGTTAACTATTATCAGAAACATAGTTCCCTATTACAGTAAAAAAAATAACATATATAATTATCAGAAACCTAGTTCCCTGATAAAGTTAAAAAAATAATGTATATAGTTAACTATATGCCAGAAACATATTTGCATATTAATATTATATTGATTTTTAAACATACTGAATTATGTCGATCTCCAGCGATGGCTCAATATAGATAGAGATGGAGAGTCGCTCAACTTAGATGGTGATGGAGAATTTAACGGAGGAGAAGAAACACTATCTTAATTCACGATTTGAGATTAAGATCCATGACAACGAGTTAAGCTAAACAACTCAAAGGAGAAGAAGACTTTGCAAAATTGAATATATATAAAAAAAGAAAAAAAAAGAAAGATGATGATGGCGGTGATGATGATGATAATGAGAGGTGAAGAAAAAACAATAAAAAAAGAAGAAGAAGATGATGACGATGACAAAGGAGAAAAAAAAAAACCAATGAAAGAAGAAGATGGTGTTTGACGGCGTGGTGAGTAGAAATTAGGTTAGGTTTGAGTTTTTTTTTTTAAAGTTTTTCTTTTCAATAAAAAGTTGTAAAATAGAAAAGGGTAAAATAGTAATTGTATGTACACTAAATGTTACTTATTTAATTTTTTTCTATAGCATGTTAGATACCTAATTATTGGCCAAAAACCTATTATTGGTGTCAATTTCCTTTGTTCTTATGATACATGTTTTTAAAAGAGAAAACCCTGAAAAATACCTCAATTTAATTAGTTATAATATCTAAACTTTTTTTATTCAAAAAAACAAAACTTGAACTAAATAAAATTATCCGTTTAATACCCGAACTCTTAAAATTTGAAAATTTTACATTTACGGACTAACATAAATAACATCCATTTACGGAAAGAAAACGCCATTAACGGAGATACTCTTCTATCTTCTTCCCCAAATCAATTTGGACAAAAACAAACCCCAATTTTTTTTCCATTCTTGAAGACTTCACAGAAGGTTGTCATGGTATGAATCGAAAACATAAGAGATTCAATTAAAGTCAGAATCGAACACATGAGCGAAAATCAGTTATATGCTTTGAGCTTTTGGGATTTTAATGAATATGAAGTCATTGTATTTGAGAATATTGTTGCTTTTTTATTTTGAATTTGATTAGAATCAGAATATTGATTTGAATGGTGAAATTTGAGTACTTTTGAGTGTGGATTTCGTTTGACATGAAGATCAACAAAAACTATGGTTTGTTTTTGCCCAAATCGAATTGCGGAAGAAGATAGAAGAGTATCTCTGTCAATGTTGTTTTCTTCTCATCAACGTCTTTTTTTCCGTAAACTTCTGTGAGTCCGTAAGTTAATTTATTTAGTTCAGGTATTAAACAGACATTTCTATTTAGTTCGGATATTTTTTGGGGAGTAAAAAAAAGTGTTTTTTAGTAGAAATAATTAAGTTGGTTTATTTTTCAGGGTTTTTCCCTTTAAAAAATAGCCACTATTTGTCTATTTTCAAAACTATTACCACTTTTATAATAGTATATAAAAAATCAAATTATAAAAATTTATAACCATATTAAAAGTTTATAAAACATGTTATAGATCTTATAAATATTTTAAAAACATTATTAAATTTTACAGTATTGCTTACAGAAATAATAAAACACTTAAAACCACACATGTATAAACATGTTTTATATAAACCCATATAAATTTGAATTTTTGTTATAACCAATCTTATAATCTTTGAAGAACTCCAATGGTCGGAGGCACATGTACTAATATGGGGGCCAATGAACCCAACAAAAAAAATTAAGTTAGTGTAAATTATCAAAAGGCAGAATATAATGCGCCCACTTGTTTATATTTTGCTCCCATCTCTTTATTTCATTAATTGTACAACTCATGAAAATGGATTTAAAAACCTAAAAGGCTAAAACTAATTTATTTTTTGCCCATTCGACCAAAACAAGAAAATAAATTTTTAAATTCAAGTCTAAATAAAATATTTTATCACTATATGCCATATTTTGTTGATTACTGAAACCTAAAAAATACCTTTAGCATGGTTTTTAGTATATATTCTTTAGTTTTATATTTTGTTAGATTCATGCCCCCAACAGAAATTTCTTTTTGCCAACGCCACCGAAGAACAGATGACCAAGGAATTTTCTGCACGTCCCACGCTCTCACAATTCAAAGACAGATATGTTAATCCGTAAGGGCTAAGATTTTTCGTATCATATATGTTTAGAGGAATTCTCTCATATACCATCATTTTTTTTCCAAAAATACTATTTTGAAGTTTTCTTTCCAAAAATACCACATTTTTTCCAAAGTTCAAAAAATACCACTTTTTAAAAAGTTGATTTTTAAGGTTTAGAATTTAAATATTTTGGGTTTGGGTTAACTATTCCAAAATATGGTATAGTTTTAGGGGTAAGGTTTGAGTATGGGGTTTAGGGTTTAGTTTTGAATGTTAAAAATGAATTTTTTTAAAAATGGTATTTTTGGAATTTTGGAAAAAATTTGGTATTTTTCGGAAAAAAAACTTCAAAGTGGTATTTTTGGAAAACAAAACTTCAAGGTGGTATTTTTGGAAAAAAAAACTTCAAGGTGATATTTTTGGAAAATGGTTAATTAGGTATATATTAGTCTTTGTATCTTAAATTAGGTGAATAATATTGGGTAAAATCAAATTAGGTGAGTAGCATTAATTTAATACATTATGACGAAAATGCCCATGATGACTTAATTAATGAGAGTTTAGTAAAAAATCTCTAAAAATTTATTACTCAGTAAAAAAAATCTCTTTCAAATCGTGAACCCTAATTTGTTTCTCGATGCTTTGAAGGAGGAGCACATCAAGCTTGATCTGGATTTCATTATGATTGATGATCTTCCATGGGGACACGCATATTCAAGGGTTTCATTAGTATACATAAGAAATATATGTAAAATAAAAGTAGTTCACTATTTGTATATAAAAGTAGTTCACTATTTATATATAAAATAGTTCACTATTTATGTATTAAAAATTAATTGATTAAAAAAGTCCACTAATTGTGTATAAATAGTCACGTACTTATGCACGAATAGTCAACTATTGAATAGCCATCTGTCAGTTATAAGCTCAAAAATAGTTGAACATATTGTTATTATACCTATAGAAATAATTTACTATAATAGTACATTATACTGGTACAAATTTACATTTAGTTAACTATAATAGTTCACTACTTACTGTTGAGTACAAACTTAATTGTGATTTTGTATTATGTGGAGACTAGCCGTCACGTTCTCAATAGCATCAACGACATCAGATCTTATTGATATTTTCGTGGAAGAAGATGAAGATGCATAGAGAAATAGTTTAGTTTGAGTATGCAAAAGAAGAATAAGAAAAAAAACAAAGAAAGAAAAACGAGAGAAGAAGAAGAAATCATGTAACAAGGAGAAAAGAAGAAGAATAATGATCATCATGAACTGAAAGAAGAAGAAGAAGAAAAGGACAACGGCGGCATATGAGAGAAGAAAAGAATTTAGAGTTTTGATTTGTTTTAATTTAATATAAAAAGCTTTTGTGTCTTTAGATTAGGGGTATATTAGTAATTTTCTGTTATAAGGCTATTATTATTTTGATGTTGTTATATTTTTAATTTTTAATCATCACACTAATATTCATGTCAATTATCCTTTGGAAAAAGACTTTAAAAAGTAGTATTTCTGGAAATTACCTTTTTTTATAAATTTTGTTACACCACTTGGCTTTAAGAAAAAAAAAATTACATCATATACTACTAAACTAAGTTTTAGTTCCCAATATACCACCTTTTTTTTTGGTCAAACAGTTTCCAATATACCACCAATTTGAAAAAGTTCCACTTATACCACTAATTTGGAGAGTAAAAGACATTTTTGTCCTTAATAAACATCAACAAACATATTTTATTTCTGATATTAAAAAACTAGAAAAAAGGTTGAGAGATTTCAGATCTACAAAATTCACGACGACATAAACTTGTAATCGGCAGCGATGGCGACGGCAGAGACGTGATCGGCGACGATGGAGAATTGTGATCGGAGACAATAAAGACTTGTGATCAGAGACAGTGGAGACTTGTTATCGACGATGATAGAGATTTGTAATCGGCGACGAGGCAGAGGATTATATTCGGTGACGACGGAAACTGTCGTTGGTGGAAAATATCTGATCGGAATTTGAGAGCAACACGAGGGAGTGATAATCGATGGTGATTTCATCCTGTCTTGATATCGATGAACTTTTTTCTCAAATCATCACAACGAAATCGAATTGAGATTGTGAGTTGAATCCCTTATCTAGATTTCTAATAGGTTTTGTATGTATTCTTCTTCTTCTCTTTTGAGATTCATTTGGGGACATGAAAACCAAAATCAAGGTTTTGATATTGATTTGGGGAAAAGTAACTCGACCTAACATTTTTAACTTTTGTTTGTCTCTTAGTTTTCCAAATAACCTTTGATATTATATTGTTTAGCTTGTTTTTGCTTTGATGATGTTTAATTCGCTTGATTTTCTTGAGAAATAACAAAGTTAGTTCTTACTTTACTTGATTTATGTGGGATACATGTTATTGTGTAGAAGGAGAAGAAGTAGATATACCAACTAACCACAAGAAGAAAGAGGCATATAGCCAATCTTATGTTAGAATACCATCATTAGTAAAAAAGAAAGAAATGACACTAAAAGTTGTATGTCTAATTAGATTCATGATTTCAACATTCAATTACTTCTACAAACAAACAAACCAACGAACATACCAAACCTCTGACGAAAAGATAACCTGTGACGCCCGTAAACCATTTTTTTTGGTAAAATGGAGGGGCTGTCGATCAACACACTTGTGGTCTGTCGATCGACAGGGCTCTTAAGGGCTGTCGATCGACATACATAGTGGTTGTCGATCGACAGGTGCTCGAATTGGCTGGTTTTCTGGTTCGATTTAAGTCGTTCAATTGGACCGGGCCGGTTTGGGTAAACCTTAGGGCTTCGTATATAAGGGTTTTTGGCCGCATGTGAGCGAACCAAAGTCCCAAAATCAGAAACAAAGAGTTTTGAGAGGAGTTTCTCTTGTTCCTGGTAGTTTGTGGATTAGGGTTTCGTTCTTGATCGATTTGAAGAGGAATTTCGTGGTGATTGTAGCTGAATCTGTTTTTAGCCTCATTATCCAGCAAATTCTATCCGAAAATCTAAGGTGAGTGCGTGACCATGGCTTCTGGGCCGGTGGATTCGTCAGGGTTGTTTGGTGGTAGGTTAAACTTGTTGATTGGATGTTGTTTGTGTTGAAACTGTCTGTGGATTGCGTGTGGATTGTTTGGAGTGTGTTTATGCGTGCAGGTTTCGTGTTAACGCAGATGAGGAATCGATCCGAGAGGATTATGATCGATTTTCCCATGAATCTGCGATGACCTGTCGATCGACAGCCCTAGGGTGTGTCGATCGACAGGGTCACACGAAGCTGTCGATCGACACCTAGAGGTTGTGTCGATCGACAGGTGATCGAGGAGCTGTCGATCGACACCTAGAGGTTGTGTCGATCGACAGGGTCCTGTGGAGCTGTCGATCGACAGGCACCGTGAGTGTGTCGATCGACAGGTGTGAACAGGGCTGTCGATCGACACCTAGTGGTAGTGTCGATCGACAGGCTACCTGTTTGGGCTGTGGTTGAGCCGTTGTTGTGTGTTGTGTGATTGTTTGATGCGTGTTTGCCTGAGCGGATCCATCGCGTCTGTGTGCGCAGTCGTAGATGGGAGGACCGTCTCACTGGGTATTTGTGATAATACTCACGCATCTCTTTTTTCCATGTGATGCAGGTAAAGGCAAATTGTGATCGTGGAATCATGGCAACGAAGAGGGAGATGATCTAGGGTCTCGAGTTGGGTGTTGCTGTGTGATTTTTGTTGTTCCATTTCTGTTTTAGAACTCCGCTAGGTTGCTGGTTTTGATTGGAATTTGTTGTTGAACCGGATTAGTTATATTTAATGGAATTGGTTGATTGGTTTAAGTTGTTGGTTATCCGCTGTTGATTGTTCCCTGAGTTGCTTGGTTGTTGAGGATAGTATTTATGGGAATGCTAATCCGAGACCAAGGGTTAATGTTTAAAAAAAAAAAAAAACGGGTCGGGTCGTTTCAGTTTGGTATCAGAGCCCTTACGGTTTTAGGACGGGCTAGAACTGCTAGGATTGAATTTGGTAAATTGCAATTCTGTGAGTTTGGGGGTTCTAGATCATCTTCCTTCGAGCCTTTAAAGAGATTCCACGGTAAGTGTTGATTGTTGTGTTTTGAGTCCTTCTAGTTCTTAGCTGGTCTGCGTGTGAGTGCAGTGTGATGGCTAAAGCAGCTAGAGGGCGTGGTCGTGGGGACCGAGGAGGCCGAGGCCGGGGTCGCGGACTCGTTGAGGAACCAGTCGTGAGTGAGGTTCAGAGTTCCGCGCATGGGCCTGCGGCAGGTCAGCAGTCGGTTCATGATGGGCAGACGGCCAGTGTGGGGGCCAGTGTGGGTCCTGTAGGGGCTGGTTTGGGTCCTGTTGAGGCTGGTGGTGCTGGTGGTGCTGGTGGTGTTGGTCCAGCTGTGGGTGCGGTTGCGGCCGCGGGTGTAGCCCAAGCTAGAGATGACCGTCTGGCTGATCTGCTGAGTCAGTTGTTGGAGCGGTTACCGGGTGCGGTGCCAGTGCAGGCTCCAGTGGTGCCACGAGTGGCAGAGGTGCAGCCGAGGGCTGCGGTTGCTGAGGAGGTTCCGTCATATATCCGTATGATGGAGCAGATGCAGAGGATCGGTACGGGTTCTTTTGCGGGCAGTGTGAAGCCTGAGGAGGCTGATGAGTGGCGGATGAGAGTGGAGCGGAACTTTCGCTCGATTAGGTGTCCCGAGGGATACAAGGTTGACTTGGCGGTCCATTATTTGGACGGTGATGCACATCTCTGGTGGAGGAGTGTAGCGGCTAGATGGGCCGGGATTGCGATGGCGTGGTCGGATTTTGTGACGGAGTTCAACTCCAAGTTCTTTCCTCAGGAGGCGTTAGATCGTTTAGAGGCGAGATTCTTGGACTTGACTCAGGGCACGAGATCGGTGCGGGAGTATGACGTGGAGTTTAACAGACTCCTGGGTTATGCTGGTAGGAGCTTTGAGGATGAGCAGGCTCAGGTTCGGAGGTTCTTGCGAGGACTTCGACCGGATTTGCGGACTCGGTGCAGAGGCATCAGGTTCGCGAGCAGAGTGGAATTGGTAGAGGTGGCTGCACAGATCGAGGAGGATCTGAGGGAACAGGCTGCGATCGTGGTTCCAGCTGTTCAGCCTCGGAGGCCTCCGCAGCAGCAGGTGCAGCAGGTAGGTCCTGGCAAAGGCGGCAAGCCTGCGCAAGGACAGAAGAGGAAGTGGGAGGTGCTTCGGGATCGGGCCAAAGTGGCCGAGGCTGTTACATTTGTGGGAGTCTAGACCACCAGAGGGCGAGTTGCCCGAAGCGGAGTGAGGTTCGAGGAGTTCGGACATGCTATCAGTGTGGGGAGTCGGGGCACATCAGACCGAACTGTCCGAAGTTGCAGCCGTTGGCAGTGGCAGTGGTCCAGCCAGTAGCTCAGTATGGGCCGGCGCAGCCTTTGGATCAAATCGCGGCGATGGAGCGTCCGCCGGCTATAGCAGCGCCGGGAGAACCGAGCTCTAGACCGATCACAGGTAATTTTTCTAATTCAGACTTTGTAAATTCGGTAGTGTAGAATACTTAGTGCTTGTGTTAGATTGTTTGCCTGTGATAGAAAGTTAGGTTGATTAGCACTTGGGAATTGTGTAGGGACCTTGTTTGTAGGTGGGTGTGAATCCCACGTGTTGTTTGATTCTGGAGCATCGAATTGCTTCATTACTCCGGACCATGCTGAGAGAAGTGGTATCCGGAGTGACGCTGGTGAGCGGACTGGACCGGTTATGGTTGCTGGAGGTGAATTTCTAGCTACGCATGGCCGGGCGTAGGAGGTGGATATTCTGGTAGCGGGAGAGTTGATGCCAGCTGACTTAGTGATTAGTCCGGTGGAACTATACGATGTTATCCTTGGTATGGATTGGTTGAATCGGTACAGAGTCCATCTGGATTGTCACCGGGGTCGAGTGGTATTTGAACGTGAAGGTGGAAGGTTGGTTTATCAAGGAGTGAGACCGACTTCAGGTAGTCTCGTGATCTCCCTTGTTCAAGCTGAGGCGATGATTGAGAGGGGTTGCGAGGCTTACTTGGCCACGATTGTAATGCCGGAAGCTGTTGGTGGGGTGGCTGTGAGGGATATTCGGGTCGCTCGGGATTTCGAAGATGTCTTTCAGTCGTTGCAGGGATTACCGCCGTCTCGGTCAGATCCTTTCACGATTGAGTTAGAACCCGGAACGACGCCGTTGTCTAAGGCGCCTTACCGAATGGCTCCAGCAGAGTTAGCGGAATTGAAGAAGCAGTTGGAGGACTTATTGGAGAAGGGGTTTATTAGACCAAGTACTTCACCGTGGGGAGCACCGGTGTTGTTTGTGAAGAAGAAAGATGGTAGTTTCCGGTTGTGCATCGATTATCGAGGTCTTAACCGAGTCACTGTGAAGAACAAGTATCCTCTTCCGCGAATTGATGAGTTGTTAGATCAGTTGAGAGGGGCTACTTGGTTCTCTAAGATTGACTTGGCATCCAGTTACCACCAGATTCCGATCGACGAAGCAGATGTTCGGAAGACGGCTTTCAGGACTCGGTATGGGCATTTTGAGTTTGTAGTGATGCCATTCGGGTTAACGAATGCACCTGCGGCGTTTATGAGGTTGATGAACGGAGTTTTCCAGGAGTATCTGGATGAGTTCGTAATCATTTTCATCGATGATATTTTGGTGTATTCGAAGAGTCTGGAGGAACATGAGGTTCATTTGAGGAGAGTTCTGGAGAAGTTGCGGGAACAGAAGCTGTTTGCGAAGTTGAGTAAGTGCAGTTTCTGGCAGAGAGAGATGGGATTTTTGGGTCACATCGTTTCTGCAGACGGAGTTTCTGTGGATCCGGCGAAGATTCAGTCTATCCGAGAGTGGCCTAGACCGAGGAATGCAACTGAGATCAGGAGTTTTCTTGGGTTGGCAGGCTATTATCGGAGATTCGTCAAAGGTTTTGCGAGTATGGCTCAGTCTATGACGAAGCTGACAGGGAAGGATGTTCCTTTCGTGTGGTCTGCTGATTGTGAGCTGAGTTTCGCGAAGCTGAAGACGATGTTGTCTAGTACACCGGTATTGGCGTTGCCTGAACCGGGTGAGCCTTATGTGGTGTACACAGATGCTTCGGGAGTTGGCTTGGGTTGTGTGCTGATGCAGCAGGGTAAGGTGATTGCTTATGCTTCGAGGCAGTTGAGGAAGCACGAAGGCAATTATCCTGTTCATGACTTAGAGTTGGCTGCAGTGATCTTCGCGTTGAAAATCTGGAGGTCTTACTTGTATGGTGGCAGAGTTCAGGTGTTCACTGATCATCATAATCTGAAGTACATTTTTACTCAGCAGAATCTAAATGTACGACAGAGGCGATGGTCAGAGTTGTTGGCCGATTACGACTTGGACATCGTTTATCATCCGGGTAAGGCTAACACTGTAGCAGATGCTCTTAGTCGGAGAAGGTATGATTCATCTCAGGAGCGGGATGTGGAGAATCTGGTGAGTGTGCTTAGTACTTTGAGGTTGTGTGTTACTTCAGAGGAACCGTTGGGGTTAGCGGCGGCAGATCAGGAGGATCTATTGAGCAGGATCCGAGTAGCTCAGGAGCAGGATCCGGTGCTGTTAGATCTCTCCAAGGCTACTGGTTCCGAATATCAGGTTTCTGCTAATGGGACTATCTTAGTGCATGGACGAGTCTGTATTCCTAAGGATGAGGACTTGAGGCAGGAAATTCTGAGAGAAGCTCATGCGAGTAAGTTCTCGATTCATCCGGGAGCGACTAAGATGTATCGGGATCTGAAACGGTATTATCATTGGGTCGGGATGAAGAGAGATGTGGCAGATTGGGTTGCAGCTTGCAATGTGTGTCAGCTGGTGAAGGCTGAGCACCAAGTTCCTAGTGGCTTATTGCAGAGTCTACCTATTCCAGAGTGGAAGTGGGACATGATCACTATGGATTTCGTGGTAGGGTTGCCGGTTTCTCGGACCTATGACGCGATTTGGGTGATTGTGGATCGTCTGACTAAGTCAGCACATTTTCTGGCCATTAGGAAGACAGACGGAGCGGAGGTCTTGGCTAAGAAGTATGTGAAGGAAATTGTGAGGTTGCATGGAGTGCCAGCGAGTATTGTGTCGGATAGAGATCCGAGGTTTGCTTCAGTGTTCTGGAGAGCTTTTCAGGCTGAGATGGGCACTAAGGTGCACATGAGTACAGCGAATCATCCGCAGACGAATGGGCAGTCTGAAAGGACGATTCAGACACTGGAAGATCTGTTGAGGATGTGCGTGCTAGATTGGGGTGGTCATTGGGCGGATCACTTGAGTTTGGTGGAGTTCGCATATAACAACAGTTTTCAGGCGAGTATCGGAATGGCTCCTTTTGAGGCGTTGTATGGGAGGCCATGTCGTACTCCGCTATGTTTTACCCAAGTGGGGGAGAGGAGCATCTTTGGGGCTGATTTTGTTCAGGAGACGACGGAGAAGATCCGTGTTGTGAAGCTGAACATGAAAGAAGCTCAGGATCGGCAGAAGAGTTATGCCGATAGGAGAAGGAAAGAGTTGGAGTTTGCAGTCGGAGATCGAGTGTATCTCAAGATGGCGATGATGCGGGGTCTGAACAGGTCCATATCCGAGGATAAGCTGAGTACGAGGTACATGGGTCCGTTCCGGGTTGTGGAGCGTGTGGGACCAGTTGCTTATCGGTTGGAGCTGCCTCCGATTATGGAGAAATTCCATGATGTGTTTCACGTTTCGAAACTCAGGAGATGCTTGCATGCTTCTGAGGAGGTAGCAGTGACGATTCATGCGGATCTTCAGCCAAATCTGACTGTAGGGATGAGGCCGGTTAGGATTCTTGAGAGAAGTATCAAGGTTCTGCGCCGGAAGAGAGTGCCGTTGTTGAGAGTCTTGTGGGACTGTGACGGTATTCAGGAGGAGACTTGGGAACCAGAGGCAAAGATGAAAACGAAGTTTAAGAAGTGGTTCGAGAAGCAAGCAGAAGAGTGAATTCGTTTTTCCTTGTGGTTTCCAGTTTCAGTTTTGTGTTGTGATCACCGTGTGTGGTGAGGTTTTGGTTGTGGATTTTTGTATTTTCATTAAGTGTAATGATTATGACATTTTTCCAGTGAATAAGAAAGTGTTTTTCTTATGTGTTTGACTTGAGAGTCATGTGTTTGTGGTTAGAGAACCCCGAAATGGAAGTTTTATTGCGGATAGAACTTGCCAGTTTCGGTGGAGACTCTAGCGGTTGTGTGTGTGTGTGTGAGAGAGTCTCGGAATAGAAGTTTTACGGTAGGTAGAACTGTCTAGTTCCGGAGGGACTCTGCAGGGACATCCGAGGTGAGGGATGGTCCGGGTGATCTGTGAGGATCACGTTTGTGATGGTATTCCGGGAGGGGAATATCATGTGAGACCTTAGGAGGTAGTTCCGGTCAGAGGTGCATTATAGACGTTAGGAATTGATTGCATAGCTCAGAGTTAGACCTCGGTCTTTCTTGGAGATTAGTCTCCGGCAGATCTTGAGAGATGCGTCTCTCCGGGGGACAGTGGGTTCCCCGCATACCGATCGTTCGTCAGGACTGCGCGGACTGAGATCGTGAGGGTATGGGGATAGTTTGGGAGGTTGCGACCTCTGGGAGATCTCTGCATACCGAGACCTTGATAGACTGTGTGTCTTGATGGATTGAGGTGTGTGGAGATGATTGAGTATCGAACACCGTCAGGACTGCGCGGACTGAGGTGGGTTGATACTAGACACCTAGAGCTGAGGGGTGACGATCCCGAAGCTAGATGGTGGTTATGAGCTATGGGCAATCAATAGCTGAGACGGGTCTATGTGCACAGGACGGATGTGAACCTCGGGGAGGTCTGGGAGATGTAGTCTCCGGTGTTGCTGGCGGGTTAGGCCAGGGTAGATTGGTGGGTAGCGTTAGAGGATTCGAGGACGAATCCAGTTTTAGTGGGGGAGAATTGTGACGCCCGTAAACCATTTTTTTTGGTAAAATGGAGGGGCTGTCGATCGACACACTTGTGGTCTGTCGATCGACAGGGCTCTTAAGGGCTGTCGATCGACATACATAGTGGTTGTCGATCGACAGGTGCTCGAATTGGCTGGTTTTCTGGTTCGATTTAAGTCGTTCAATTGGACCGGGCCGGTTTGGGTAAACCTTAGGGCTTCGTATATAAGGGCTTTTGGCCGCATGTGAGCGAACCAAAGTCCCAAAATCAGAAACAAAGAGTTTTGAGAGGAGTTTCTCTTGTTCCTGGTAGTTTGTGGATTAGGGTTTCGTTCTTGATCGATTTGAAGAGGAATTTCGTGGTGATTGTAGCTGAATCTGTTTTTAGCCTCATTATCCAGCAAATTCTATCCGAAAATCTAAGGTGAGTGCGTGACCATGGCTTCTGGGCCGGTGGATTCGTCAGGGTTATTTGGTGGTAGGTTAAACTTGTTGATTGGATGTTGTTTGTGTTGAAACTGTCTGTGGATTGCGTGTGGATTGTTTGGAGTGTGTTTATGCGTGCAGGTTTCGTGTTAACGCAGAGGAGGAATCGATCCGAGAGGATTATGATCGATTTTCCCATGAATCTGCGATGACCTGTCGATCGACAGCCCTAGGGTGTGTCGATCGACAGGGTCACACGAAGCTGTCGATCGACACCTAGAGGTTGTGTCGATCGACAGGTGATCGAGGAGCTGTCGATCGACACCTAGAGGTTGTGTCGATCGACAGGGTCATGTGGAGCTGTCGATCGACTAGCACCGTGAGTGTGTCGATCGACAGGTGTGAACAGGGCTGTCGATCGACACCTAGTGGTAGTGTCGATCGACAGGCTACCTGTTTGGGCTGTGGTTGAGCCGTTGTTGTGTGTTGTGTGATTGTTTGATGCGTGTTTGCCTGAGCGGATCCATCGCGTCTGTGTGCGCAGTCGTAGATGGGAGGACCGTCTCACTGGGTATTTGTGATAATACTCACGCATCTCTTTTTTCCATGTGATGCAGGTAAAGGCAAATTGTGATCGTGGAATCATGGCAACGAAGAGGGAGATGATCTAGGGTCTCGAGTTGGGTGTTGCTGTGTGATTTTTGTTGTTCCATTTCTGTTTTAGAACTCCGCTAGGTTGCTGGTTTTGATTGGAATTTGTTGTTGAACCGGATTAGTTATATTTAATGGAATTGGTTGATTGGTTTAAGTTGTTGGTTATCCGTTGTTGATTGTTCCCTGAGTTGCTTGGTTGTTGAGGATAGTATTTATGGGAATGCTAATCCGAGACCAAGGGTTAATGTTTAAAAAAAAAAAAAAAACGGGTCGGGTCGTTTCATAACCAAATGACTTCATCTAAGTCTAACAACTTGAAAATGAACCAGTTTGTCAAGTTTATACTTGTTTGAGCTGCTAGTAGATTGTTTTTGGACATGATATGTTGCAAAACACTGACAAAACTGTCTCACAATTGCTTTCATCGCATCGCGTATGGTCCCAATCAGATTTAGTGATTCGATAATCTTTTTGACAAGTAAACCATCTCATTGAGCTCTGAATCTACCACATTTTCAAATGATACTAAATCTTCCTTATCTTTATCAACTGCTTGTTAGATACAGTTGTTAAATGAACATAATCAAATTCATATGGATTTGTAAAAGAAAAAGGCAAACTCTATGTATTTTAACCATTTAGGAAGTCCTTCCTAACTACGTAGAAATAATTCCTAAACAATCATAAAAGTTTCCTAAATATTTATTTAGGAAGACCTTCCTAAATTAACAAAAACATAAACATTCTGCATATGCTATATATGAGGACATGAACCTATCACAATCTCAATATATCAAGAGATGGAAGCTAACTACAACTTCATTTGTTTTCATTACTAGTTATATATCTTGACGTGAGACCCTTCTCACTGTTCCACTTGACATCTTAGAGAATTTTGTAAAACATATCTTTTTCATGTAAAATAGAAGCAATATTAGAACATGAACTTATATAGTATACATAAGAAAATAAAAAGCCTCGTTCTCACTTCTCAACACCAACAACAGCAAAAACTTAAACAAAATCTATTGCTAAAACAAATTTTGTGCAAAAGGTAAACCATTAGAAAGACATAAATTGCAACCCACCAAGTTAAATTCTCCAGAAATGAGCTCAAAATCAAAACTTTCTTTAAATTTCTCTAGAAATGGATACTTTAAATGATTCTAGTGTTTCTTTTGTCCTACATGTGGAGAGCCTCAACTTTAACGACTATGTTATACGTATAGACATATACAACCAGATTCATGCTATTGAATAATTTCTAGATTAAGGCTGAGAAAAACAAGAGATTCAAAATCAAAAATCAAAAACTAAACTTGGCCTTGAAAACTTTCAGATATTAAATAATTAGATCTCAATATCAGTCCATTACGTTTTTATTATATACAAGTAGCCAAGTTAGGTTGTTATAATGTTTAGACTATGACAAAAAGTATAAGAAATGTCTACATTAATTTTGCATCGAGTATGAACAAACAAAGCTATGATTCAACCAGCAAAACAAGTGTAGTTGCAAATTCCTTTAAAACAAAGCTTCAAAATCCAATTGCATAGCACAAACAAAACTCATGAGCTAAAGCTTCTTAGAGATTCGGCAAAAACAAGATCTAAGACATAGTAATCAAATCTGAAATTGAAAGTGAAATTCAAAGTGAAAGCATCAATTCCATAGACTTACAGATACGAAATTGCAGCGGTTGAGATCTAAGAAGCTGTGAGGCGCAGATTCTACACCACCGCTCTAGACGACGTCGTCACAAGTGAAGGATGAGCTTATCAGATCGACAGACAAAGCACGAGAAATTCTTAGCAAAGTCAATAACGGCGATCCTTCTCCGGCGATGGTGAAGCTTTTCCGGCGACGAAGAAGCTTCTTCGGTGACGACGAAGATTCTCCGATGAGTCAACGAGAGATAAGAGTACAAGTCTCGATTTTTTTTTCTCCTTTTTGTTGAATTTTTTATTGTTTCTATTATAGTCATTCAAATATTTTGTATTATCTCATTAAAAGGTAAGGATAAATTAGTCATTTCAACAATTAAAAGGTGGTATAGATGAAACATTTTACAATGGGTGGTATATAGGGGAAAAAAAATTTAGATGGTATATTTAGGAATTGCCCAAAAAAAAATTACATTATTATTGGCTCACCAATTCGGCTGGAATCTTCTGACTAATAGTTTTGTTGCCAAAAAAAAAAAAATTTACATTATTAATTTTTTTTATCTCTATATATATATAAATATATATAACATTTATAAAAATAAATTTTTTGAAATAGACAGCAATTATTAGTTTTGAAAAACGATTTTTGTCAAAAATTTCCATCAATAAAAACAAAAATTTCAGAAAACAAAATTATCTCAAGAGAGAAAAAAATTTGTTTTTCAAATTGTTTTTATTTCGAAAAGTGAGAAAAGTTTTTCTTTCCATCTCATTGTCATAAATTTAAGAACGAAATACATAGAAGAAAAATAATAGAATTAATAATTTGTTAGAGAGTAAGGTTTTTATATGGAGAGCTTAAAAAAAAAAAATAACATATCTTTCTCATGGTACGGTGTATATACGGAATAATTACACTTAGAGATACTTTATCCCAAACTTCTTACACTTTAAGACACTTTTATTTTTAGGCACACTTTTTAAGTTTTTTCCTTGTTTTTGTGAAAAACAAGACTAAAATACCCTTATACACAACTCCTTCTTCTCTTGTTTGTCATTACCACCAAAACAAAATAAAACTTTTTCATTTTTTCCTTTATTTTTTTATCTTCTTCTTCTTCTAAAACTTTGAAAAACATGATTTTTTTTTCTTCTATTCCTCAACAAAATTTACCAACATAATTTCCAGATTTTGGGTTCTTGTTTTTCAGAATCAAAGCTATCAAATTAATGGTTTCTAAATTTGTGAGAATTCTTTTTTTTATTATTGGTAAACAAATATTTTCATTATTGGAATTGCTTTGCTATGAGAATATAGGCACCCATAGCCTTAACAGAAAAAAAAAAAAAATAGGATAGATTTTCATTTAGATTTATAACCTAATTCGAATTTGTGGTCATATAAATCGAATTGCACTAGAAAACAATGAATCCAACCACTAAAAAAAAGAAAGAAAAAGAATTTTATTTGGATTTATACCCCAATTTCAAAATCTTGTTCGCGTGGACATTGTGTGGTGGACAATGCTAAATGTATTCTACATGGATAATCCGGTTTTTTATAAAAAAAAATTTGCAAATTTTTTAAAATTTTGTTACCTAATTTTGATGATCTGTTTGTGGTTGTTTACAATATGAGACATTTTTTCGATTAAGTATTTTGATGATCAATTTGTAGATAGATTATTGTATACATGTTATAAGTAATTATGTACTTGAACTTATTATATTGGTGGATATGTTATTTACAATACTCTCAACAACTATTATCTTGTCCACGATAACATGACCACGACTAATTTTTTCTCATATGTCAATTGTTTTCATCCACCAATTTCATGTTTACGCGCATTAGTATTTTTGACTGTCCACGGAATAGTTGTCCACGCGCGTGTCTCTAGGGGTAATTTGGACATTTAGAAGAGAGAGGAAAGAAAAAGTGTGCATAATATTAGAAGTGTCCCAAAGTGTAAGAACTTTGGAAAAAAGTGTGCCTCAGTGTAAATGACCCTGTATATATATGCTTAGGTAATTTTTTTTTTAAAGTTGTGTATATACATATTTCTAAGAGCATCCGTAGAAATTATTTAAGAGTTTCATTAATAAAGAATAAAAAATAACAGATTAGCACGAGAGAAAAGAGAGAAAGGGTCAAAAGTCTCTACACAAGATATCAAGAACCTTTATGCCATTTGTCTTTTTTTTATTGGTTGATAAACATTTTAATAATTTAATATTTAAATAAGTAAATTAAATAAAATAAAAACATTAAAATAAAATAAATTAGAAACTCAGTTAAAGTGTCTAAGAGCATCCACAACCAAGAATTTGGTGTGGATCTCATCCAATTAAATATTAATTAATTTAAGTATTAGTTTAGTAGTTGAGACTCATATTTGGTAGTTTTTTGGTGTTTAATCATGGAACTTAAGTATCAAAAGAAAAAAAATGGTATTTAATCATGGTATTTTGAATGGCATATCTGCTATAAGTTCTGCCCATTTGGCTTCGATGAAATCAAGAATTGCATGTGACTGATCATTTGTAGCCAAATTGCTCACTATAGACCAAAGGTTCCCCAAAGAAAAGAACCTGAAATCCATGTGTGCGGGTTGAAGATTTCCAATCAAATATCCTCCTCTGTTGGGCATAAAGTCCACTAACCATGGAGGAATCTGGTCTGGATATATGTTGAATTTATTAACCGCATCGTAAGAGTATTCTTCAGTTTGGTAAAGGTATATTTCATTTATCTTTTTCAGGTCCAACCAGTAGTATTCCCTGATGTGGAAAGATAATACAACAAGACTATTGTTCAAAGCTCGGATTAGATCAGCTGATCCATCCTCTGGTGTAAGCATCTCACGTGCACAGACCAAAGATGAATAAAAAGTGCCTAAGGAAAGATAAAACAGGATTAAACGGCTGCAAATTCAGATTGAATGTTTACAAAAAATGCGATGAGAAATCCTCAAATATCCATTTCATATAGTTGTAAGACAGAACTTCAATATTTAAGCTTCTCTTATCAGAATCAACTGGGGCAACACGTCCAATTGCTGCTTCCCCAAAATCAGGATCTAACACTTCCTCTGTCATTGAATCATCGCCATCAAGAGGAACAGTTTTCACCTTGAAACTACAAGGCATCAAACCTTGACCAAGGCTATGGCAATCCATGGTTTTCTCCCAACTCTGGTCAAGAAAAAAAGCATTATTCCAGCACATCACAAAACCTAATAACTTCATGATAATAACTACCCTGAACTCAGTTTCCACATCAACAAAACAAGGCTTCTACAGGTGCAAAAACAATCATTTCTCCTTAGCCACAAAAACGTTTGACAATGCAGAAAAAATCTTTTCTCATCAACCACAAAAACATTTGACAATGTCACGCTTTGATATGCACTAATCATATTGAACATCGACTGCTTTTCTTTTCAAATAAGTAGCAATTTCTGCGAACAATATCATACTCTCCTTTAAGAAGAAACGCAATCCCGGACGGTATGAAATCACGAATGAAGACCTGATCATAATTCAGAACACTAGTAGAGCTCGGATCATTAGCAGCAATCGTTCCAATAGGACTACCACAATAGTAAACAATGGACTGCCTCAACAGATCCCACGCTTCATCCTTAATAGATTTTGGTCCAGCTGATGGTACATTACCATTAGACGAAAGACTTCCATTGACAGGTAGAGGCATTTCGTCCAAATCACTTTTCAATTCACTACATGCGATCTGAATTTAGGGTTTCGAAGAGAGGAGACGAACCTGACGATTTGATTTACGTCGATTCACAACGACAGAAGAGGAGGAGGAGAGGAGAAGAGAATCGTCTCTGGCGATTCGATTCGATTGGAGTCGCTGTGAATCGCATCACAGCGGAGGAAACAAGAGAGAAAAAAAAAATTTCACGCAAATGAAACAACATTTGGGTTTGGGCACGCGAAAAAAAACCGGTCCAATAGGCATTTGACACGTGGCTTGCTGACTCACCGAAGAAACGCTTCAGCAAACTCTTCTGTGTGATCCGACTCTGGCCCAAATCAGCAAAAGCCCAAATTTAATATTCAGTTTAAATAAAAGAAACCCATCAAAAATGATGGTTAAAGATGCTCTAACGTTAATGATGCTCTGAGAATGAAACATCTTAAAAATCTTCAACTTTGTTTTGTCTCTCCGGCTTCCGTTGTAGCCACGGGTGGTTGAGAGAGAGCATTCTTTGTTCATTTTTCTCTCATTGTTTCACCTATTTCCTTATAGATTTGAGGTTTTATTTCAGAGGTTGGTGAGATGGCCTTGCTTCTCTGCGACGGTGCAATAGCGGTGGTTCATGGTGCTCGGCTTGCAGATCTCGGAAGCTCTCCTTTGTTTCCTAGAACATGAAGAGGTATGTCGAAGGTTTCTCCAATGTATTGCTAAGACGCTTACTTGATCTTCAGAAGTTCAATTAGACCCATGCGACGAAGCTGCGGTGAGGTAGATCTATTGTAGGGATAGGCGGCGACGACAAAGACTTTGTAGTAGCAATGTCTTCTGGTTTCTCGACTTCAACAATAAAGAGGCGTGTGTTCCCTTTTACTGCACTCCGAAAAGTTTGAAATTATTGTGGTTTGAGGACGACTATTGGATTTTGGGTGAATTTTCGGGAAGTATTTGTAAAATAATTAGTTTTGGCTTGCCTCCATCCTCCCCTATCGCGGCTAGGTCGAGTCGTTGCAGTTGAATCTCAAGGTGTTGAGACGTGTGTTCTGGTCTTTTACTTTACTCGATGTTCTGGGTACTTGGATCGGTTGATTCTTCACGGCGTAGGTGACACAAGGACAGGATCGAGGAATGGTGGGTGCTCCGCAGAGATAAAGATTCTTTGTTTTATCTTAGCGGAGGCTGTCGATTCCCTTTCAATTCTTTTAGATTTTCTTCACCCAATTTCTTAGTTTAATCTTCCAGTTAGGTTTATCTCTGGGGTATTTCGAGGCATTTTATGTATTACTTTTATAAATTCAGGATTAATGAAAACCCTTTAATAAAAAAAAGAATAGAAAACATTTTCACTTCCATTTTTTTCTTTCCCTTAAAAATATAGCGATGGCTATGTGAAAGGAGTCAAATTGCAAAATTTAAAGGATTAATTAGGTATATATTAATATTAGAGGCTGAAATTAGGTGTGAAGCATTCTTTGAAAACTATTTAGGCCAGTTGCATCATATTGTTATATTCTGACGAAAATACCCTTAATGAGGTATTTAATGAGTATTAGTAAAAAATTCCAAAAACTTTATTACTACAAGTTGAAAATCAGCCACCATTATATAAACCAGTAAAAATATCTATAACAGCCGTAAATATTTTCCTTATTAAATTTTTTTTAATTAATCTTGGTGGACAGTATATCTAGAAAACAACATTCGGTATGTATAGTTAACTATATTCGGATTTTTTATGTTGTTGTAGTTAGCTAAAATTACACCTAGAATAGTGGACTATTGTTTTTCAAATAATAATATAGTGCACTATATAACTATTCAGATAATAATATAGTTTACTATATATGTATTACAATAACCAATTCAATTGAATATCTTTTGGTCTATGTTTATCAATATTGTTAATTAATATACTTAACTATTATCTCATCTATAGTGGTCAAAATACGAATAGTTAGCTATTATCTCATCTATGATCAAAATACGAATAGTTAGCTATTATCTAATCAGATCAAAATAGTTCACTATACAAACATTAGTTAGTTAGCTATTTAAATAATAATCTAGTCACTATGCAAATAATAATATTGTTCACTATATAAACATTACACGTAATCAATTTACTTGTATATTTTTTGGTATATGTTTATCAGTATAGTTAGCTATTATTTCACCATTCACCTTTTTATTGACTAGTTCACGACCAAAATTAAACGTAAGTAGATTATAATTTTTTATCTTTGGAAAAAAGAGAAAATGTGAATGAATGTGAACGAGAGATTCTTGCAAATTAGGTAAAGATTTTTAGAAGAAGAAGATTAAAATTAAAGGAAGAGAAGAATAGGAAAAGGAGAATAAAAAGAAAAAGAAGAAGAATGATGTGAACGGAGGAGGAAGAGCATGAGGAGGTGGAGGAGGTGAACGGCGGTGAGAGAAAGAAGGAGATGTGAAATTGGAGAAAAGAAGAGCGGCGGTGAGAAGAAGAGAAAGACGTGATAAGATTATGAGATTAGGGTAAACTATTTGATTTTTAATTTAGGATGTTTGATTTTTAATCTAGGGTAAACAAAACAGTAGCTTAATTGAAATGAAGATAAAAATTGTCATTTTATGTTAGATGTTTAATTTTTACTTTAAAAGTATTAAATACTTAATTATTAGTACTTTGGATGATATACATGCTAACTCAAATTTAAAAAGCAAAAATGAAAAAAAAATTAAAACCAGTTGGTCTTTTTAATTAATGAAGAATACAGTAAACCGAAAAAGTCAACTAAGTCCTAACTATTCAATCCACTAATAATACAGGAGATATCCCTGTAAATAAATACACACTGACGTGTTACCAACTTCTAGAAATATACATAAAATTTGGTCAATTCCACATTTTCAGTACAAAACAAACAAAATTATGAGACTTTAAACAGTTTTCTAACTGATAGCCGTTCGTCACTGAAGATCATGGGGTCGGGTATCTTTTTTTATTGACACGTATGGTATGGTGTCATTAGCGAAGAAATAGCACCATAGTCAATCGTATTATCTCAGTTCCGCAGCCTATCAAGTCTATCACTTAGTTTGGCCTAAGTTTCTTCAAGATTCCATTTCAAAGAACCGGCTACATCTTCTCATCTCCATAGCCACCATCAATAGCATCATCATCATCATCAGAATGGCTATAACGGGCCACATAGTGATGGACCGGGTCAATAAAACCCGACTCCATCACCTCCAGTGTCATCCGTCTCTTAAGTCATTTCCATTTCACCTCCCAAAGCCTGCAGCTGTACGGTATGCTCCTATACTAGTGTTCTGGTGTTTTGATTAGGATATTGTTAGACTCTATATATATAGCTTTACATAGGAAACCCTAATCATATACATGCAGTCGTCTAACAGATATCAATGAGAATGGCCGCAAAGAGATTTGATTGTTTTGATGCCGCGCGGTCTCCTGTCCAGTCAAATGATAAAGTGTGATTGGGAATCGCATGTGGTAACAATAAGACTCATGAAGTTCAGGCAATCACGAAACCACAGCTGGGATCTTGATCTCAACTATCAGCCATGTCCTTGTGGTCTTCTTCTCTCTAGGTAATTCTCAAATAGATGCTTGTTCATATTTTTTTTTACCTTGCAATTTTTTTTCTTAGATCAAAATTCAAAAGACAATCGCAATAATACAAAAAAGAAACATATGACATGGACAAAGCCGATTCCATTTCACAAGAAATTGCCCGATGCATGATTTGTTTAACATCAGGCTTTGGGAATTACACAAAAGAACTGGGCCATCAAAAAGCCCAAATAAGTAAGTGTTTGAAATTGTTGCCCATCGGTTCAGTTAAGCCCAAACAGAGTTCGGTTTTTAATCCCATCTCCCACATTGTTGCCCATGGTTCAGTTAATGCACGCTCACTCTGAAAATAAAGAGTTGTAATGGAGAAAAGGACTCACCTAGAAGTTTGCGTAGACGGAGAAGTTGATGACGATGACGATTGTGTCGGAGACGAAATCAGTCCGACTGCCAGGAACAAGAGAGGCAGAGAAGAAGAGATTGATGAAAACGATTGAAATAAGGCGACGACAAAGGTTTTTAGACGGTGATGTATCAGTTTGACGGTGAAGAGAGACGGTTAATCGGAGTTAATCTCGGATCCCCGTTAATCTCTGTCTCTTTCTCCTTCAGATTTGCGAAGAGAAGAAGAGGAAAATAAGAAATTTTAGGAATTTTACTTGTGGAAAAGGAGAAAAGAAAAAGAGAGTAGATTTTTATTAAGGTTAGTTTGGTCTTATACTTACTTTTTATTTAAAAAAAAAATCAAAACAAAAATACAAATACAAATTTTGAGTTTGAGGGGTATATGAGATTAAAGTCCGGTCGGGGACCCTCTCTCGATCCTTTTTATCATAAAACCCTATTCGATTCGCATCCATTTCTCTCTCGTACAGCCGCACAATGGCGAGCACGGTTGTCTCGATGAAAGCTATTTCACTGGTAATTGAATCTTTTTTTCCATTTTGATAGTGGAAATCTCACTTTGGATTTTCGCTTTTTTTTTGTTTCCCGTACGAAAGGGATATCAATAGTCCTCTGATTTTGATGTTTTCTTTCATTGCCGTGTCAAATTCTTTGCGGATGGAAGCTAGGAATCGAAAGTTTTCAATTTGTTTGGATGATTTCTTCTTTACCCTTGTCCTGAGAGACCCTGGGGTGGATGGTTTCGTTCTTGTATCATCAGTGCATTTGGAATTATAATCTGTTGTTTTGAATTTCCATATTTTGAATCTGAATTTGGGATACATGATAATGGGTATTCAATTAAAGCAAATTAATGCAAGGCTATATAACCAAATAGAGTTTAAGAGAGAAAGCATGATGAAGAACATAAGCTAAAGAGAGAATGGGACTAAGAGACTAGCTCACAAGAGGTCACTAGTTAGTGTTTACACAAGTGGTTGTTAGTTCTCTGATTTGGGAGGAGATAAGCTCTATGCATGAAGCTTCTGCAGTTTCAGGGATATTGTTCGGGTTGAGTTCTGTGATTAGTGTATGAGATATATAGACAGTTGAGTTACAGTACATATCACAAATAGGTGGCATTGTTAGGTGGTTCTGGTGATTAGTTTGCATTGCATCCATAATCTTTTATGTTCTTAAAATATCAATTCCCTCATATGTTTTGTTTTCTTCCTTTGGTCAGGAAATAAACAACAAGGAGAAAGAACAACCAGATTTTTTCTCTGGTAACTGGTTCAGAAAATCCCGAGTCGAACAAAGTCCAAGTGAAAGTTCGTTGGGACATCGCGGGAACAACATCAAGACCAACTCAATCGACAAAAGAGCTATCCCAGCACCGTCAGGACATGGCAGGAACAACATCAAGACGGACTCAGTCGACAAAGGAGTTATCCCACCGCTGAAAATTGGAAACATTATCGTTCCGAGGAAGGGAAGATCTCGAGTCAAAGCAAGTTCAAGTGAAAGTTCGTCGGGACATCGTGGGAACAACATCAAGACGAACTCAGTCGACAAAAGAGCTATCACAGCACCGTCAGGACATGGTAGGAACAACATCAAGACGCACTCAGTAGACAAAGGAAATATCCCACCTCTGAAAATCGGAAACATTATCGTTCCGAGGAAGAGAATATAGCTCTATAATCGTGGTCCACCCATATCTCAAAAACTGTAGACATCTTGCTTTAAACTCTGCTTGAAGAAAACCCACAAAAAGACAAAAAATATGCTTGCTTAATAGTTATAGATTCTGACTGTTATTTTTTAATTCCTCTATTTAATTAATTATGTATGATCTCAACAATTCGGTTGTTGACCAATGAGAAATTGGTATAGGAGTTTTTTACCTTTTAATTGTCAATTTGAATGCACATGTTTTTGTTTTGCTTCTTTTTATAGTAAAATCAATTGTATAAATGTCGGCTGATTTCTTATTCAAATAGTATTTTTATTCTTTGCTAGTCAATACTGTATTTTAAATAGTTAGTTAGTATTATATTCGGATGTACGTAGGCGAATCGATTTATAACGACGGCTTCATTATTATTATTATCTTTATTAACAAAAAATATTTCATTATATTTTGTTCAAATCTTCATATTTCTTCAATTTAAGATTTGATTGCACAAACTTCATCCCAACATCTTAATCAACTCTCAGAAGCTTGTTCAGGTTAATTTTCATCTTCTTTTCCATTTGAAACTATTTTAAGTAATTTTTTTTTGTCAGCCTAATTAAACTAATATAAGTCACGCAAATTAGAGATTTTGAGTCCAAATACAGTAAAATTAACCCAAATTTTAGTGCCTGTAAAAATTAGAGGTATTTATATATTTTATTTAAAAACAGAATCAATACTAAACCATTCTATATTAGATTTAGTTTTCAACAGATTACCACTTAAAAAAATATATAAACCAAAAACACCCAATTCGAATTTCAATTAAACATCCTTAAAGCAACTAACGTACGTAGTACGTACTAAGAAAAAAGAATTATTTGTTTTAATACTTGGAGAATATTTTATCGTATGACGTTAAGTCAAATAGTTTTATTATAGAACACGGAACCGGGTTGACGCGATCTTTGTTTTTTGGACTCCATCAAATCATCAATACATATAGTCCACTATGAGCAGCTTCTACATTACACATCTCACTCACAATAACAGACCCATCAAGAATATAAAGACCATTATGCAAATTTCCCTTCAGAGCCATCTTACCATTCATATGAATTTCCTTCCTATAATTTCCTCCTGAGTGCATAAAACCAAGCCGATCCAACGTTTCAGTAGATATCCAATTCCTCCTGAGATTTGGTACAAACCTTACATTGTTTAGTAGTATCTAAATAGAACCACCATTTGTATTCAGCCTTATTGATCCAATACCCTGAGACTCAATAGTCTGAAATCATCAAGTAAGATTCTACTTGTAACCTTTTCTTTAAACTCAAAGAACCAATCTCTTCTGGATGTCATGTGATATGTACACCCAGAATCAATAACCCAATTTTCTTGACAACCATCATCCGAGATATTCAATGCAGCTGTAGATTCTAGTTGTTGTTCCACCAATATACCTACTTGTCCATCATCATCATCTAAATTCTTTTTTCTAGCAAAATAGTCCTTCTTAACATGACCCTCTTTTCCGCACTACCAAAAAATCACATTTGACCCAATTCTTGATCTACTTTTGGACTTCCCCTTTTGATTTGACTGGCCCCTAGTGAAAGCCATGCCTCTTTCTTTAGTGTACAACGCAATACCTTGACCTTTCTCACCATATTTCTCAACCAACTCTCTTTCTCTTGACTTGGCTGAAGAGATAACTTCTTATAGTGTAGAAGAATCTCTGTCATACTTTAGAGTATGCTTTAGTTAATCGAAACTTACCGGTAAAGAACTCAAGAACACTATTGCATGAACCTCCCCAGACACATTAACATGCAAGCTATGCAACTCTGCAACAATCTTTATAAATTCGTCAACATTCACATCCACAAACTTAGCTTTATCTGTCTTGAAGGTATTGAACTTCAGTTGCATATAGATTCTGTAACGCCCGTGAACCAAAATTTAGAAAAGAGAATTGAATTGGACCGAATGGTTTAATTTTAATTGTTCGGTTTGGCTGGTTTGGGTTAAGTGAACCCTAGGGCTTGAGTATAAAAGAGAGCAGCCTCCGTTTTGTGCAGATAAAACGTGGAAGAGGCTGAGAAATTGAAAGAGAAGAGAGCAGGTTCGTTTGTGGTGGTTTGTAGAAAAGAATGGGATGAAGACAGTTCTTACGCGTTTTAGAAGAACATATGATCGAATAGCCTAATCTGTTTGGATTGGAGTGAAACTTTTATGGTAAGTTCTCCACTCTTATGTCTAGCTTTAGGCGAAATCGGATTGTCTTTTGGATGAGTATTCTGAGATTTATTGTTGTTTTCCCGAGAGAGGTTCGTGCAGAATTGGATCTGCGATCAGTCCACTTCGTGGGTGTTTTCCCGTCGAAGCAGAAGGAGTTAGGAAACGATCTGCATATCGTTGGAAAGGTCTCGGTCTCACGATTCTAGATGAGGTTTTCGATCATGATTCTGAGGTAATCTCCGTTCTCAGTGTGCTTTCGAAGTCGGCGTGTCGTTTCTGTTTTTAGAAAACCCTAATCCGGTTTAGGAGAAACTCGAATTTGTTTGGTTTAGTTAACCAGATTGGTTTGGTTTGGTATAGTTAACCAGTTTGGTTTAATTTGGTTTGGTTTGGTTTAGTTAACCGGATTGGTTTGGTTTGGTTTAGTTAACCAGATTGGTTTAGTTAACCGGATTGGTTTGGTTGGTTAGTTTAATCGACTATTTCTGTTTGGGTTAACCGACTGGTTTGGTTTGCCTTGTTCATTAGGCCAAGGAGGAGAGTTGCCAGAGGTTGAGGTCTGAGGCAACTATTAGGCTAAGGTGAGTGCGTGACCATGACTTCTAAGCCGGTGGATTCGTTAGGGTTGTGAGGTGGTAGGTTATGAATGGATTGATTGGATCTTGTGTGGATTGTTTGAAACTGTGATTTGTGTTTAGATTGTGTGGATTGTGATTTTCGTGCAGGTTTCGTGTCATCACAGAGGAGGAAATCGATCCGAGAGGATAATGATCGATTCCCTTGATTCTGCGACGGCCTGTCGATCGACAACCACTAGGTCTGTCGATCGACAGGACAACACGAGAGCTGTCGATCGACACCTAGTGGTTGTGTCGATCGACAGGTGGGTTAGGATCTGTCGATCGACACCTAGAGGTTGTGTCGATCGACAGGGTCTTGTGGAGCTGTCGATCGACAAACACCGTGGGTGTGTCGATCGACAGGTGTGCACAGGGGTGTCGATCGACAGGCCGTCTGTCTGGGCTGTGGTTGAGCCGTTGTTGTGTTTGTGTGCCTGAGCGGATCCATCGCGTCTGAGTGCGCAGTCGTAGATGGGATGACCGTCTCACTGGGTATTTGTGATAATACTCACGCATCTCTTTTTTCCCTGTGATGCAGGTAAAGACAAATTGTGATCGTGGAATTATGGCTAAGAAGAGGGAAATGATCTAGGGTCTCGCGTTGGGTGTTGTTGTGATTTCCTTTTCTGTTTTAGAACTTTGTTAGGTTGCTGGTTTGATGGAATCTGTTGAATAGGAATTGTCTTGGATTTGGATTGGTTTAGTATTTTAATGAATTTTCTTATTGAGTTATCCGCTGTTTTGTGTTTGTCTGGTTTGCTTGGTTGTTGAGGATAGTATTTATGGGAATGCTAGTCCGAGACCAAGGTTTGCATGTTTAAAAAAAAAAAAACGGGTCGGGTCGTTTCAGTTTGGTATCAGAGCCCTTACGGTTTTAGGACGGGTTAGAACTGCTAGGATTGAAATTGGTAAATTGTCAATTCAATGGGTTTGGGGGTTCTAGATCATCTTCCTTCGAGCCTTCAAAGAGATTCCACAGTAAGTGTTGTTTGTTTGTGTTTTGTTCTTTAGTGCTTAGCGTGTGCTGTGGTAAAACAGTAGGTTGGCTAGAGGCACTAGAGAATATGGCCTTGGTGGCCGGGGGACCGTGGAGGTAAGGATTGTGGTTGGGGACCAGTGAGTGAGTCGGCTGGGATGCGGCTCAGGGTTCCACGTTGAGACTGTGACATAGCCGTAGACGTATCAAGAGGGTCTGTGTATTAGTGCGAGTGCCAGTGGGAGTGCATATGTGAGAGCTAGTGTGAGGGCTGTGGGGCCATGGCTGGTACTCGAGCTGGTGCTGGATTGGCTCGCTGTTCGGGTGCGCAAGCAGGAGGAGTCCAGGCGACGAGTTGATCGTCTGGCAGATCTGTTGCAGTAGTTGTGGTGGCGGCACTAGTGAGTGAGTCTGCCGGGAGTGCAACTCAGAGTGTTGCGCATGTGGCTGAGAGTGATCCGTAGACGTTTCAAGACGGCTTGAGCGCCATTGAGACTGCCATCGTGCAGCCAAGTGTGAGTGCCAGTGTGAGGGCTGGTGGGGATAGTGTGGTCCCAGGTTGGCTGCCGGGGGCCGGTGTGGGTCCTCGTGAGGTTGGTAGTGCGGGTGCGCCCGCGGGTGGGCTCAGGGTCGAGATGATCGTCTGGCGGATTGGCTTCAGCAGTTTTGGGAGCGGTTACCGAGGGCGGTGCCGGTTAGGCTCCGGTGATGCCACTAGTGGCAGAGGTACGGCTGAGGGCTGCGGTTGTTGGTTGGGTTCCGTCTTATCTGCGGATAAAGGAACATGTGCAGAGAATAGGTATAGGATTCTTTGCGAGTGGTATGTTGCAGCTAGGAGGGTTCAGGAAGTGTTGGCCTGGGCGGACTTTTGGGCAGAGTGTGATGCCAAGTTCTTTCCTCGAGAGGTTGCGTATCGTTTAGAGACGAGGTTTTTGGAACTGGATCTGGGAGAGAGATCAGTTCGTGGGTATGATTTGGAGTCTAACCGACTCATGGTTTGTGCTGGTTCATGCTGGTAGGAGCATGGAGGGCGAGAGGTGTGAATGTTCTAGTGGCTGGTGAGTTGGTGCCAGCGGACTTGGTGATCAGTCCAGTGGAACTGTATGATGGCATCCTGTGTTTGGATTGGCTTGATCGGTACATAGTTCATCTGGATTGTCATCGGGGTCGTGTTGTTTTTGAGCGTGAAGGAGGAAGGTTGGTTTATCAGGGAGGAGACCGACTTCTAAGAGTCTCGTGATCTCTCGGGTGTAGGCTGAGGCTATGACTGAGGGGTTGCGAGGCTTACTTGGAGACTATTGTGCTGGCGGAGTATGTTGGTAAAGTTGCAGTGAGGGATATTCGGGTTGTCCAGGACTGTGAGGACATCTTTCGGCCGTTGCAGGGATTACCGTCATCGCGGTCGGATCCTTTCACGATTGAGTTGGAACCTGGGACGACGCCGTTATCTAAGGCACCTTACCGGATGACTCCAACAGCGTTGTAAGAGCCGATGAGGCGGCTAGAAGATTTGTTGAGTACTTTACCGTGGGGAGCACCGGTGTTGTTTATGAAAAAGAAGTGTGGTTGTTTTCGGTTGTGCATCGTTTATCGAGGGCTTAACCGAGTCATAGTGAAGAACAAGTATCCTTTTCTGAGAATTGATAAGTTGTTGGATCAATTGTAAGGGGGCTACGTGGTTCTTCAAGGTTGACTTGGCATCCGGTTAACACCAGATTTCTATTGATTAGGTAAATGTCAGGAAGACGGCTTTCTTGACGAGTATGGGACGTGTAAAGTTGGTGGTGATGCCGTCCGGGTTGACAAATGCACGAGATGCGTTTATGAGGTTGATGAGCGAAGCCTTTCAGGAGTATCTGGATAAGTTCGTGATTAACTTCATTAGCGGCATCTTGGTGTATTCGAAGAGTCCCGGGGAAACATGAGAACTAGGAGAAGGCAGTTTTGGGGAAGTCGCGAGAGAAGAAGTGGTGAGCAAGTGAAGTGTCTGGCAAGGGAAATGGGTTTTTCAGGGTCTTACTGTTCCGACAGATAGAGTTTCTGTGGATCCAGTTAAGATTCAGTCTACCTGAGTTCGAGCCTAGACCGAGGAACGCAACTAGGATTAGTAGTTTTCTCGGGCTGGCAAGTTTTTTCAGGAGTTTCATCAAAGGTTTTGCGAGTTTGACTCAATCTATGACCAAGCGGTTAGAGGAGGTTCCTTTTGTGTGGTCTTGGGTTTTGAGGCGGAAGTGATGGGTGGAGTTGTAGCGGTTGGGTTCAGTTTTGGTTTACCATCGTGGTGAACTTAGCTAGAGGTGGATGCTCTTAGTCGGAGGCGGTATGCCTTGGCTCAGGAGCAGGATGTGGAAGTATGGTTAAGTGAGATTGGGACGTTGAGGTTGTGCGTTATCTCATGAGAGTCGTTGGGGCTGGAGACAATTAATCAGGCAAACCTTTTGAGCAGGCTTCGAGTAGCTCAGGAGAAGGATCAGGGTTCGTGGATTCTTCTAAGGTTGAAGCTTCTGGTTATTAGGTCCCGGCATTTGAAACTATCTTAGGGTACGTGTGAGTCTGTGCGCCTAAGGTTGAGGTTTAAGGCAGGAGATTTCTGTGAGGGGCTAATGAGAGCATGTTTCTCTATCCATCCGGAAGCGACAAAGAGGCATAGTGATCGGAAACGGTACTATCTCTGAGTCGGGATGAAGAAGGACGTGGCTAATTAGGTAGTGGTTTGCGATAAGTTGCGAGTTGGTGGGGGTCGTTTACCCGTTCCAGAGAGGAAGTGGGGCATGTTTCCTGAGACATTGCGGCAGGGTTGCCGGTTTCTTGGACTCATGTTGTTATTTGAGTGAATACGGATCGTCTGTCTAGGTTAACACATTTTCTGACCATTACGCAAACCGAGGGAGCAGCGGTTCTGGTTATGAAATATGTGAGCGAGTTAGTGCGGTGGCTTGGAGTGCTAGCGAGTTTTGTGTCAGACAGAGACCTGAGGTGCACTTCTGAGTTTGTGAGGGCTTTCAGGCCAGTAGTGGTATGGCTCCTTTTGAGTTTTGTATGGGAGGCCATGTCGCACATTTTATGCTAGATCCAAGTGGGGGAGAGAAGCATATATGGTGCATATCTTGTTCAGAAGACGACGGAGAAGATCCGTGTTGCGAACTGAACTTGAAAGACGCTCTTGATCGGCCGAGGAGTTATGCCGATAAAAAGAGGAATGAGCTAGAGTTTAAGTGGTGATGTTGCAGGGTTCTAACATATCCATTGCAGAGGATAGGCTTAGTCGGTGGTTTATGGGGTCGTTTCGGGTGGTGGAGCGAGTGGGACCAGTTGCTTATCGTTTGGAGCTACCTCAGATCATGTAGAACTTTCTTGAGTGTTCCATGTGTCGAAGCTCAGGAAGTGTCTACAGGGGTCTTGGGAGGTAGTGGTGAGGACTCCAGCAGATCTTCAGTTTTTGGCGGTTGAGTTGAGGCCGGTAAGGATCCTTGAGAGAAGTGTCAGGATCTTGCGCCGGAAAAAGGGGGCCGTTGTCGAGAGTCTTGTGGGACTGTGACGGTGTCCAGGAAGAGACTTGAGAACCAGAGGTTAAGATGAGACAAGGTTCGATTGTGGTTTGTGAAGCAAGCCGGGAAGTGAACTGGGTCTCATGGGTTCCAATGTCTGGTTTGGTAGTGATCACCAGGTGTGGTGATGTGGTTGGAATTATGTATTTTCGTTGGAGTCGAAACGATTATGACATTCTTCCGGTTTCATAAGATGTGTAGTTCTTATGATGTGAGTGTGGTGGCTGTGGTAGCCATGAGTGCGGATGAATGGTTGTGGTAGCCATGAGTGCGGATGAATGGCTGTGTAGCCATGAGGTTCTTGTGTTTTGTCTTTGGTAGCCTGAAGTAGGTGGTTGGAGGATCTCGAAATAGAAGGTTTATAGTGGTTAGAACTTGTCTATTTCAGAGAAACTCTAGCAGGGGCACCCTGTGTGATGGGCTGTCCAGATGACCGGGGTTTTGGTCATGAGTGTGTGGTTAAAGGACCTTGAAATGGAAGTTTTAGTGAGTAAAACTTGCCAGTTTCGGGAAACTCTAACGGGTTGTGTGCGGGTTGTGGTTAGAGAACCTCGGAATGGAAGCTTTATAGTGGGTAGAGCTTGCCAGTTTCGGTGGAACTCTAACGGGGCATAGGTGTTATGCATTTAGGGAGTCTCAGAATAGAAGTTTTACTATGGGTAGAACTGTCTAGTTCCGGAGAGACTCTGCATGGACATCTGGGGTGAGGGATAGTCCGGGTGATCTGTGATGATCACGATTGTGATGGTATTCCGGGTTGGGAGTATCATGTAGAGACCTTGGGAGGTAGTTCCGGTCAGAGATGCATTATAGACGTCTAGAGTTGGTTCGTCCAGGGGATGTGTGGGTTCCCTGCATACCGATCGTTCGCCAGGACTGCGTGGACTGGGGACGTGAGGGTATGGAGATAGTTCATGGAGATTGTGATCTCTGGCAGATCTTTGAGAGTTGTGTCTCTCCAGGGGATGTGTGGGTTCCCTGCATACCGAGAGCTTGAGGGACTATGTGTTCTGAAAGTGAGGGGTATGGAGATAGTTGGTATCAAACACCGTCAGGACTGCGTGGACTGAGATGGGTTGATATGTGGCACCGAGAACTCAAGGGGTGACGATCCCGAGAGTTAGAGGGTGTGGTTATGAGCTATGAGCGATCAATGTCGTCGACGGGTCTATATGCATAGGACGGATGTGAGCCTCGGGAAGGTCTGGGAGATGTAGTCTCCGGTGTTACTGGCAGGTTGACCAGGTGGTTAGCCATGTGGGTTGTATTTTAGGATTCGAGGACGAATCCATGTTTAGTGGGGGAGAATTGTAACGCCCGTGAACCAAAATTTAGAAAAGAGAATTGAATTGGACCGAATGGTTTAATTTTAATTGTTCGGTTTGGCTGGTTTGGGTTAAGTGAACCCTAGGGCTTGAGTATAAAAGAGAGCAGCCTCCGTTTTTTGCAGATAAAACTTGGAAGAGGCTGAGAAATTGAAAGAGAAGAGAGCAGGTTCGTTTGTGGTGGTTTGTAGAAAAGAATGGGATGAAGACAGTTCTGACGCGTTTTAGAAGAACAGATGATTGAATAGCCTAATCTGTTTGGATTGGAGTGAACCTTTTATGGTAAGTTCTCCACTCTTATGTCTAGCTTTAGGCGAAATCGGATTGTCTTTTGGATGAGTATTCTGAGATTTATTGTTGTTTTCCCGAGAGAGGTTCGTGCAGAATTGGATCTGCGATCAGTCCACTTCGTAGGTGTTTTCCCGTCGAACCAGAAGGACTTACGAAACGATCTGCATATCGTTGGAAAGGTCTCGGTCTCACGATTCTAGATAAGGTTTTCGATCATAATTCTGAGGTAATCTCCGTTCTCAGTGTGCTTTCGAAGTCGGCGTGTCGTTTCTGTTTTTAGAAAACCCTAATCCGGTTTAGGAGAAACTCGAATTGGTTTGGTTTAGTTAACCAGATTGGTTTGGTTTGGTTTAGTTAACCGGTTTGGTTTAATTTGGTTTGGTTTGGTTTAGTTAACCGGATTGGTTTGGTTGGTTGGTTTAATCGACTATTTCTGTTTGGGTTAACCGACTGGTTTGGTTTGCCTTGTTCATTAGGCCAAGGAGGAGAGTTGCCAGAGGTTGAGGTCTGAGGCAACTATTAGGCTAAGGTGAGTGCGTGACCATGACTTCTAAGCCGGTGGATTCGTTAGGGTTGTGAGGTGGTAGGTTATGAATAGATTGATTGGATCTTGTGTGGATTGTTTGAAACTGTGATTTGTGTTTGGATTGTGTGGATTGTGATTTTCGTGCAGGTTTCGTGTCATCACAGAGGAGGAAATCGATCCGAGAGGATAATGATCGATTCCCATGATTCTGCGACGGCCTGTCGATCGACAACCACTAGGTCTGTCGATCGACAAGACAACACGAGAGCTGTCGATCGACACCTAGTGGTTGTGTCGATCGACAAGTGGGTTAGGATCTGTCGATCGACACCTAGAGGTTGTGTCGATCGACAGGGTCTTGTGGAGCTGTCGATCGACAAACACCGTGGGTGTGTCGATCGACAGGTGTGCACAGGGGTGTCGATCGACAGGCCGTCTGTCTGGGCTGTGGTTGAGCCGTTGTTGTGTTTGTGTGCCTGAGCGGATCCATCGCGTCTGAGTGCGCAGTCGTAGATGGGATGACCGTCTCACTGGGTATTTGTGATAATACTCACGCATCTCTTTTTTCCATGTGATGCAGGTAAAGACAAATTGTGATCGTGGAATTACGACTAAGAAGAGAGAAATGATCTAGGGTCTCGCGTTGGGTGTTGTTGTGATTTCCTTTTCTGTTTTAGAACTTTGTTAGGTTGCTGGTTTGATGGAATCTGTTGAATAGGAATTGTCTTGGATTTGGATTGGTTTAGTATTTTAATGAATTTTCTTATTGAGTTATCAGCTGTTTTGTGTTTGTCTGGTTTGCTTGGTTGTTGAGGATAGTATTTATGGGAATGCTAATCCGAGACCAAGGTTTGTATGTTAAAAAAAAAAAAAAACGGGCCGGGTCGTTTCATATTCAATTAGGCAAAGTAGTTGCCATGTACAATCAATCAAGTAATGACCACATCGCAGCTGCATTTTCTCAATGTTGTATCTTACGCTTACGCATGACATGATCACTAATGTGCAAGATAATCATGTTTTTTGCTTTGTCCGATTGTTCAATCTTATATGGATCTAGTACAAACTTCATACCAAGTTTAGCAAACAGTGATCAAGACTCAAGTGAAGGCGAAACATCACCAGCAACACTTGAATCAACCACCACAAGTTTCTTCTCCTCCGCCTTCATCATCGGAAGCTCCATAACTAGCTTCTCATCGGTGATTATACTCATCAATCCAAGAATACAGAAGTTCGCCACCATCGTTCCTCTCCGCCTTAATTCGGTGACTCGACATCGCGATCTTAGAATTCAGCTTAACCGAACTCTGATACCACTAGTTAAGGATTCAACTACACAACTCGAACTTCCGATCACGATTTTAAACCTCCGATTCAACGCGTAACAACTTACAATTTCTCAACTCACTCGTTTGTTAAAGAAGTAAATAAACAAGAAAGTAAGAACACAAAAGAATTATTGACCCGGAGCCTCGTTGTCGATGTGATGCACTACTACTTTGGAACTGAGATCAAACCAACAAACTCTGCTATCACCAAGAATCAAGCGCTCAAAGTTCAGAGTTTGCAGAAGACGATGAACAACGATCATCATCAACGGCTTAACGATCTGATCCTCACGAGGAAAATCAGACCAACCTAAACCGAATAATCTATAATTTAATCCACAAACCGGAATTTAAACTAAGACATTTTCACTCCAATTGAAAACAATTTTGAGGCCATAACAAAAAAAAAACACATGATAGCTTACCTTGGCTTAAAGGATTGATTAAACCAAGATGGTTTATAGACCCGAGGCTTGATCTAGACCCGGTTTACATTATAAACCATAACTTGGAAAAGAAACAGAGAAATCATTTAATTGATGTCGGAAAAATATTAGAGCATCGCCGTCGCCGGAGTAGATTTTCCCGATGTTTAGATCACGGCGTTCACGTTCCCGTCACGGCGCACAAGCATGCGCCGTTATCTCCGCAATCCTCCTCCTCGCCTCCGTATCTCTTCTCTACACTCGTCTCTCACTCTTCTCCTCACACTCACCAAATCACCTCCGATCAACCTCCGTCGAAGATCCAGTTCTCTTCCCAGATTCACTCTTAGTCTCAGATTCCGACGTCATCGAAACCAGAGGCTCAACAACTTCAACAGAAGATCGAATCGATGAACACGACGATACAATCGAAGACGAAACAATCTCAAACGAAGAAGACGAAGTAGAACAAGAACTAGACAAATCTTCTTCTTCGTCTTCTTCAGGATTTTACTTCGATCATGTAAATGGAGTTATACGTAGAGCTTTCAATAAACGATCTATAGATGATTGGGATTATGATTACGCAGGTTTCAGTATTGGATCTGATGAGAATTCAGGTGAGAAGAGTAAGTTTGTGTTTGGATCTGATGATATACCTTTAGATGAATCGATACGTAGTAAGATTGTTGAGGTTATGAGTGTAGAAGATGCATTGTTGTTGAAGTTAGGTAAGAGAGTTTCACCATTAAGAGAAGGTTGGGGTGATTGGTTTGATAAGAAGAGTGATTTCTTGAGAAGAGATCGTATGTTTAAATCGAATATCGAGAGTTTGAATCCTTTGAATAATCCTATGTTGCAAGATCCTGATAGTGTTGGGATTAGTGGATTGAGTAGAGGTGATAAAGTTGTGTTGAAATTGAGGTTGAATGAAGTTAAGAAGAATCCGTTTATGTCGAAGAAGCCGTTGAGTGTTGTTGAGAAGGAGGTTAAGAGTGGTGAACGTAAGACGTTAGACGATGATAAGAAGAATGTGGAGTTTAGAGAGCATTTGTATGCAGATGGAAGTAGATGGGGGTATTATCCTGGATTGGAATCGAGTTTGTCGTTTTCGGGTTTTATGGATTCGTTTTTCGGGAATGGGAGATGTTCTGTGAGAGTGTTTATGGTTTGGAATTCACCTGGTTGGATGTTTAGTGTTAGGCATCAAAGAGGGCTTGAGAGTTTATTATCTCAGCATCGAGATGCTTGTGTTGTTGTTTTCTCAGAGACTGTTGAGCTTGATTTCTTTCGAAACAGCTTTGTGAAAGACGGGTTAGTTAGTGATTCCGCGTCTATATCTCTCCATTTAGTGATAGTTTGATTGATTCATTCCTCTGCGTTTCTTCTGCAGTTACAAAGTTGCTGTCGCAATGCCAAACCTTGATGAATTGCTGCAGGATACTCCTACTCACGTATTTGCTTCTGTATGGTTCGATTGGAGGAAGACAAAGTTTTATCCTACTCACTATAGTGAGCTTATCCGACTTGCTGCTCTTTATAAGTAAGCTTAATCACACTCTCTAAACTTTAGTGAATCAGTTGTACATTCTCTTATCGTTTTGTGATTGCATATTTATGCAGATATGGTGGGATTTATCTCGATTCTGATGTGATAGTTTTGAGTTCTTTATCGTCACTGAAAAATACTCTCGGCTTGGAGGATCAGACAGCAGGGGATTCGCTGAATGGTGCAGTCATGTCCTTCGAAAAGAAAAGGTTTATAAACACAAATCAATAGAAACATCAGATTCCGTCTTAGTAACCTCAGTATTTCTGTATTGTTTGAACTTTTTACCTCTCTCTGCAGTCCATTTTTACTGGAATGCTTGAAGGAGTACTACTTAACATACGATGACAAGTGTTTGCGATGCAACGGAGCTGATCTCTTGACTCGGGTAGCTAAACGGTTTCTAAACAGAAAGAATCGGCGTATGGTTCAACAGGAGCTAAACGTTCGACCTTTCTCCGTTTTCTTCCCCATCAGCTCACAACAGATAACAAAGTAAACCGTCTCTCTACTAGCTTTAATCAAAAGATTTCATCTTTGCTTAACAAGTTTCATCATTGTCTTGATCTTTTTTTGGAGCAGCTATTTTGCATATCCTGCAACAGAGGTTGAGAAATCGCAACAAGACGAGTTGTTCAAGAAGATCCTCAATGAGTCCTTAACGTTCCATTTTTGGAACAGTGTAACTTCATCTCTGATCCCTGAACCAGAGAGCCTCGTGGCTAGGTTTCTTGATCATAGTTGTATCCGATGCTCCGATGTATTATAAAACTCTCTTTTTGGTAAAAAGTAAAAACCAAACCATTTATATAAAGATTAGATTTCTCGGAGACTAAGATTAAACAAAGCTGTTGGTATGGTTATGGATATGCAGAATTGGGGGTTGTCTCCAAGTGCGATAACTATGAATCCTGATCTCAACCCCTATATAACCATAACATCATTATATATTTTATAGTTAGTAGAAAAATTAGTATTTGTGTATAATGAAAATTCCATTCTTCATATATGTAAAGAACTTGTTATATAAGTTGTAAGTTATTGGTTAATCAATAAAACTAAGAGAAATTATCCTACTTTTAAGGTTTCTTCCAAAATTAGGTTTTTTGTGTGGTATTAAGTCATGTATGTAGAGAAATTAATATTTTCTCCTTTCTTTAATATAGGATGTTTTAGAAGTTTATTTTTGTTTCACAATATATGATGTTTTGATAATTGTATGTACTTTTGGTATTTTTTTGACTAATAGTATTGTACATTATTTCTTTTTATCATTGGTTGAATTGTTTTTGTTTTTTTTTTATATATATATATATATATATAATTTAACTTTTTAAAAGAATTTTTTTTCTTAATCTTTATGTTTTTACCTTAAACATCCTATATTAAGAAATGGAGGGAGTAAGTTTTATACCATATTAAAATTGTAACAGCGATTACAGAAAAAACTTAGAAAGTAGAAAAACCAAAATTTACTAGACAAAGGCAACACTACAATATTAAAATTAAAAGATAAAGATCACATAAGTTAAACACACACATAAGCAAACTGAAAAGATCGTGACAAAAAAATACCAAATCCGAAAAATAAGCTCCAACATTTGTATCGTTGTCACAGTTCTATAGAACCTGAGACTCTTTTGCTGGAAAAGATCTTTCAAAATAAGTTCATTGTTGTAAAAGACTCTTTTGATGTAGAAGACTTTGTCTCTTTAATATTATGCTGTAAAAGACTCTTTAATATAAAATTATAAATTAGCAAATTGGGCCAACAAAAATAAATTAAATATTTTAATATGGAGAACAAAAATTGGCAAAATAGTGGTATGAATTTCGTGCTTATTTAATTTAAACAGTTAGAAAATTTATATTCGTTTTAAAAAGAGGTGTGAAATTACCTCAATACATAAAAAAAAAATTGGGTCACTTGTTACCGATAAACATCCGACTTTTATTTGATTTTTTTTTTATAAACCGTAGAAGTTTTTTAATTGAAACTTAATCAAAACAAAACAAACGGAAGCAAAGCAAGCATGATACAACAACGTTGAAGACAAACACTCAAAATATAATGACACAAAGTGATGTTTGTTTATATCTTTTGAAATCACATGGTTGCTTATAAAGCTCGGATATCATCATCATGGATTTCGCAGCAATAATAAGTATATAATGATTCAACTTCAAATATTCAAACGCCCCCTTCATAGCCCGTAACAGCACATAAGTGCTTGCACCTAGAGCTGGTCCAACAGTTTTAGAGGCCCTAAGCTAATATAAAATGTGTGCCCTCGTATAAAAAACCAAAAGAAAAAAAACCTTAACAGTATAACAAAACAAATAACAACTTCTAATACAAAATATACCAACTCCTAAGAAACTAAAAAACAACATACCGAAAGCTTCAAAGAAACAAGAGAAATATATCATCAAACAAACAAGAAGACAATAAAATACTATTTTTTTACCATCAAAACCACATAGTCGAAATTTTCAAGCATAGCTTTTTCGAAAGAGAGAAATCGTCTTCTTATTTTTAGTCTATAAAATATAAAAATGTTCAGGTTTTCTTTATTTTTATGAACAAATTATATAAAAGTCTATAACATTTTGTTTGGACCGTAAACGGTACCTTATGTGGCTTATGCCTTAATCCGGCCCTACTTGCACCCGACATCACTAGTAGTTTTGTCGTATGTACTGATACGAAAGATACATGTTTCATCCTCCGCGGCGACTATTCAATTCATAAAAATTAGACACATTTCATAAATCCATAATCACTTCTGCAATGTATTAAGTTAGATCTAAGGAAAATAATTGGGTGATTCTCAAAACAGTCACATTAAAAAAAACATTTTTAAAGATACCATCATTTTTTGTCAATTCCATAATTAATTTTAGATTTTTTTAATAATAGCACAAATTCTATATAAAAAATGTTTCAGAACCCTTTTTCTAATGTAAGAAGAAAAATCTAACTTAATAATATTTTTGAAACAAAATTAACTTATAAGTATGCTATTTAGATTAATTATTTCTCAAAAATAATTTCCTTTTTGTTGTAGGAGATAATACCTGTAGGAGATATCATGAAGATGGGAGAGACAAACGACTAATACAATTACAACACCTTTGCTCAACCTTAAGTTCTCCATTTGTTGCTAATTTAGCCTTTAATACTCTCTAAATTATTCTTCTTTCTTTCTCTCTCTTTTGTGATTAATTTAGTCTAATGGCAAGGCCGGTCCTGATATATTTGGGGCCTAATACGAAAATAAAAATTGGGCCTCTAATATATAAAATTTGGGATCTAATACAAAAATAAAATTTGAACAACAGTTAAAATAAAAACAATTTTCAAAGCTTTCAATTTCGATTTATGACTCTACGTTTGCAATGGTTAAAAAATATGTTAAATTCCATATTTGTATTCTTTATGAATTACATTAAAAACTAAAAAAAGCCCACAACTTCTCCACTTTCTTTCCTCTATAATAACGAGACTTATAACCCATATACTATATACATGTTTTTGAAAAAATGAACCTTAAAAATTATGTAAAAATGTGAGGCTCAATACACATGTTTTATAAAAATTGCCCCTGCCTAATGGAGGTTCTAATTTATAGCACTGGGCAGTGAGGTTGAATATTCAAAGATCCATCAAACACGCTACTTAATTCTAACATCGTATTCTATCGTATTGGGCACAACAAAATTAATTGTAACTATAGTTTTTCACATGATCCGGCTCACGTATGGACTTTTTTTTAGTTATATGTTACTCTTGTAAATTTAAAACACAATAACGAGATCGACATGCCCAATAAAAAAAGCCATATGATCATTTTCTACAGCTTTTTTTAAACGATATACCCTCACTGCCATAACATTATTATATATAGAATTTTATATAATATGTAACGAGAAGAGCATGCATGTTGATTTCAGGTCGGATTTCAGTAGTCAAATATATTTCTGTGGAATAAAAACAAATCTGAACAATACTTTATTGTATTAAAACATTAATTGCTATTTTATGATTGATATTACATGAGTTGTCCCATTAAATGATGAGATTCTTATATAATATAAGTATTTAGGTCTAACTATATTAAAAAAATTCTAATTAGGTGAATTAAAGTATAATTGGACTGGATATGGGCCTTTGCTTGGATGCCAAATCCAGGCCCATCAGTAACACTCCCCCCACCCAAGGTCCATTTGAACTGTTGGTTCGGATGACAGAAAAGACTCAGGCCCAAGTTTGATCCAGGCCCACGAACGAGATCAGTTTCTTATTGGCCGCTGAAAAGGTGCTGATACATCTCCCCGAGGCGCGACGCTTCGACTTCCGACCTCTCTATTATAAAAGAGGGGCATCTCTTCTTTTGTTCTCATAATTTTGTCTTTTTAAGGTAAAGGAATTCTCTCATCTCGCTTTACTATTTTTTATTAGCCGTCCCCATCTGTTCCCTTTTCGAAGATCATAGATGACCTCGATTTCGTTTCTTCGAACGACTCGGACAAACTCATAAAGAAGTCTAGCCAAATACCATCCGCTGCCGTCCACCATTCTCAGTCCGGGCTCCGCACTGACCATGTCTCTCAGTCCGGGGTCTGCGCCGACCCCCACTAGAGCTAATTGTTGTTTCCAGCCGAGAGTCTGAAACCTCGGATGATGGGTCGGAGTCGCCCCGTGTCCGAATGGATTCTTTCCACAAGATAGACGGAGAATCGTCCAGGGATGGATCTGATCATTCCGACTCCGAACCAGATGAAGAGGATGAAGACGGAGACGACGAGATCGGCCTCCTTAATTCACCGGTCAGGGTTGACCCAAGGGATCCTCTTGGACCTGGTCTGGGACCGGGTATTGAGTTGGTCCGGATTGACAACATGAAGTCCCTCTCCTTTGTTGGGTTTCTTTGCAAATCAAATTTATAGTGCCGCCGGTGTATATTAATATGCGATTGACTTCGCAATCGTCTATTAGTAGTCCGACCATGAGTGGATCGTTGTGCGGTAGGTTCAAACCCACCATATCTTGTTCACAGAAAGTTAGTTCTAGGCTTTCGTAGCGGTTGACTATTTCTACTTCCGGCCCCTCGTACGGCTAACTTCGTTGTATGTCTTCTTCACAATCCTTCATGATCATGAAAGTTGTGTTGGGAATGTCCTGAAATTATTTGTACTTCACTCTATATAAAGTTGTAATGTCAAAGTTTGACATTCATATAATATTAGGTAATATAATGTTTTGCTAGAAACCGCTAAATTAAAGAATTCATTGCTAATATTATATGATTCTACAGGGTCACACACCTAAGCAAATTGTATCAAAACACATTTGGGTTTTTGGAGAATTATATTTATATGATAAATAAAATAATGCTTAATATGCATATATGATATGTATATGTATCTACGTGGATGAGTATTCCAAATTGGATTTGGAACAAATGACTAATCATTATTTGATGGACCTCACGTGATGGGCATTGAGATAAGCCCATGAACCTTTTTAATTGAATTAGGTTTAATGTATACCTTATAAAAGGACATACCAATACGTGAGGGAGAGGAGAATTAATATTTTCCAGCCGCGAGAGTATTAAAACCAAAGAGAAATAAGTTCCCTAATTACTCACGACCAAAACCCTAGCAAAGAAGAAACGTTTTTCAAGAGGTACGAGGGTCGTCTAGACCATCTTCATTAATGCGCGGTTGATGCCGAAGAGGTTAATCACCTCAATTCTATTATCAACCAACTGAAATATTCTTTTGATCTGTATGCCGGCATAAAGGCCGATGGCATCACCGTCCCGAAGGAGAAGCCCGAAAAGCTCCAGGGTGAATCGATGGATTTGAACGAGGAATGGACGCAGTTGACGTAGAAGTCGCCAATCTTACCGACTACCTGGTAACTCCTGTAGCCGACTGCGCTCCTTCAAGCTTATCGGATTTTCAGGTCGACCTTGGTGAGGGAAGCCGCGCAAGGTCGAACCAGGAAGAAGTGGTCCAAGCTGAAGATTAGAGTTCTTCATGACGACAAAGGCAACCTGGACGGAGAAGGTGATGCAGTAGATGCCTCTACGAACGAGAACCTCGATCCTCTACGAACGAGAACCTCGATCCTCTTTTTCCCTTCTCTGCACATGTTGATTAAGCTGGTTGTGGTCTTTGTTTTTAAGAATGTTGTTATTTCCCAGCCCTTCGTGGCCTTTTCCACTGATTTTGAACTTTAACTCTTTTTGTGGACTCCTGGTGAGTCCGCTCTTTTTATCTATGTTTTCCGTTCGTTTTTTTTAGTATATCTTTAAATGGATTATCGCTCATCAGAATGAGGTCGGAACCTATGTTTAATCTTTCATGTGACTGAGTATATGCCTTGGTCGGCTTATAACATTTTTAGGATGAATTTTGAGTGTTTTTGTGTTGTAGCTGAACCTCCAAAGAGGTTGCCTATGTACTTGTTTAATAACGGGATCAAGCCAGACATCAGTTCATTGTGCGGAAGTGACTTAGCCCGGAGGGGTTAGGTCTCCTCAGCTGAATCTTTGAGGAGACTGCCTACATACCTGTTTGGACGAGATCAAGCCAGACCGTAGTTCGTTGTGCCCGTTTTATTACAGTTGAATCTCTGAGGAGACCGCCTACGTACTTGTTTGGACGGGATCAAGCCATAACGTAGTTCGTTGTGCCCGTTTTTTTTATACACAGCTTGGAGGTAAGAGGTAAAAAATGGAACTACGAGCCAGAGGTGGTTCGTGAAGATGTTTGGGAGCCAGTGCCTGAAGTTTTCAAGTTAACTTCGCATATTTTGATCAATGCGAAAAACCATGGAAACATTGGTCGGTTCATGAACCATAGTTGTAGTCCAAACGTGTTTTGGCAGCCTGTTGAAATGGAACGAAACGGTAAGATGCGTCTTTACATTGCGTTGTTCGCGAAGAAGCATATTCCTCCACTAACGGAGTTGAGATATGATTATGGAGCTGCGGTAAAAACTGATGAGATTGGAGAAGATGGAGCAAGGGTGTTCAAAGGCAAGAAGATTTGTATTTGTGGTTCTGCGACATGTCGTGGCTCTTTTGGATAAGTTAAATTGGAATTTTATCATTTATTTATCTTTTGTTGTGTTTTTCAATCTTTTGTTTAAAACTTTTTATTATTATTCCAAATTTTTTTTTTTTTTTTGATTTTGTGTTTCTTTTTTTAAAAAGGCAATGAAATTTGTGAGAAGTTTTATTATCAATTGGGCTTTAAATTACTGTAACTGGGAAGATATCAGTGCCTCGTCAATAACTGGGTTTTATTCTTCCCAGTTACAGTAATGTAAAGCCTTATTGATAATAAAACTTCTCACAAATTTCATTAATGTTTTTAAAAACGAAATACAAAATCAAAGACAACAAAAGAAACTTAGAATAATAATAAAAAGTCTTAAACAAAAGATTGAAAAACACCACAAAAGAGAAATAAATGATAAAATTCTAGTTTAACTGATCCAAAAGAGCCAGGACATGTCACATAATCACAAAGACAAATCTTCTTGCCTTTGAACACCCTTGCTCCATCTTCTCCAATCTCATCAGTTTTTACAGAAGCTCCATAATCATATCTCAACTCCGTTAGTGGAGGAATATGCTTCTTCGCGAACAACGCAATGTAAAGACGCATCTTACCGTTTCGTTCCATTTCAACAGGCTGCCAAAACACGTTTAGACTACAACTATGGTTCATGAACCGACCAATATTTCCATGGTTTTCCGCATTGATCAAAATATACGAAGTTAACTTGAAAACTTCGGGCACTGGCTCCTTAACATCTTCACGAACCAACTCAGGCCCGTAGTTCCATTTAACCTCTTATAAATCAACTTCATTCCCTATTGATTCAATATTCCGAAACATTCTCGTATATGTCTGACATGGACGGTTGCCTTTTACGAGCTTATCATCGATGTATACCTCCATCGTGCCGCCGAGCTGGTCGGCCAACATTTTATTGTGAGGCGCTGATATGTTGCCCTGGCGTTTTCAGTCCGAATGACATGACTCGATATCAGAAGGTACCTTCGTCGGTGATGATTGATATCTTTTCCCGGTCATCAGGGTGCACAGCAATGTGATTGTAACTGGAAAAGGCGTCTATGAATGAAAGGAGCTTGTTTCCGGCCGCAAATTCAATGATGCGGTCGATATGCGGTAAATGGAAGGTGTCCTTCGGACATGCCTTATTTAGGTTAGTGAAGAAGATGCAAACGCGTCAGCTTTCATTCTTCTTCTTTACTACCACCAGATTGGCAAGCCATTCAGGGTAGCGAACCTCCTTGATGGATTCAGCCTCTAAGAGTTTAGACACTTTGTCATGTATTGGTTGGGCTTTCTCTCAGGACCAAGCTTCCGGTGCCTCTGCTTGATAGGCATGTAGGTCAGATTGATGTTCAACTCATGGCTTGTTAGCGCGAGAACGATTCCCTTCATGTCTTCTACCAACTAGTCGAAAGTTGAGACGTTATTCCCCATGAATTCAATCAATTCTGACTGTACTGGTTCATGTAGTTCGGACCCAATATTGAACTGCCGTCCTGGGTGGGATGGATCAATATAGACCGGTGTAGTTAACTCCATCTTTGGTTCGGTAATGTGTGGTTCCTCCGGGCTGCTTATATGTAGGTTACCTTTATGAAGCTTTTGTTCGGTAATGAACCAAATTTTGTCCATCTTCTGACATCCTCGGACTGTGCGAACCCCGGACGGGGTTGAAAACTTCACGCACTGGTGATACGTTGATGACACCACTCTGATGGAGTATAACCAAGGGGTTTCCAGGATCACGTTGTACACCGCGGGTTTGTCTACGACCATGAAATATACGGTTCGGGAGATACCGCCGGCGTAGATCAGTAGTTTCATGGTTCCAACTATCATGGTCGTTATCCCATCAAATCCAATCAATGGTCGTACACTTAGCTTGATTTTGCTATCCGCGACTTCCATTCGTTTGAGAGTATCTTTTAAGATTAGGTCAACGGAGCTGCCCATGTCGACCAAGATTCAGAAGACGTCGCAGTCGTGGATTTTGAGCTCGATGACAAGGGGGACTTTGTGGGGCATGGCGAGATTCTTGGTATCGTCTTCCGAGAAGACGATTGCATGTCCACTATCGTTTGACAGACTCGTGATAGTTCCCCCTTGAACCGGTCCATATATTCTCAGGGCGTTTACGTTTTTTCTTGTCTTAACGATTATAGATCCGCATCCGAGGCTCCCTCTTCGAGGTAGATTGAATAGTGTTTCATGAATGAGGTGGATAGCTGCTTGTAGCAGCTGATCGAGTTCGGACGAAGTTGGGAGAACCAGTCCAGGGCCTGTCCTTCGAGTAGTTCTACGAAGTGCTGGGAATAGCCCACATCTTCTTCTTTCGGGGTAAAATTCAGACAGTTCATCGTTATATTTAATCGCTCCAAATGTTGCTTTGGGTCGGTCTTTCCCGCGTAGCTTGGAATTAGTAACTTCTGAATATGCCGCACCAGACTCGACGTTATTCGGCAAGTAAATGGAGTTCGCTAATTTCGGCCAATACGCGGTCGATCTCTAGTGTCGAGCTGAGTGTTTGGTGGACTAGAGAGTTAATGTCTCGGAGCTTCTCGTGCAAGTCTTCGAATTTGATATGGTGGTCGGTTGTTGGTTCCTGTGAGCGTGATCTGCCCGGCCTATTTGACCGTTGTTCGGGTCTGGCCGGTTGTCCCAACCTTTCGAACACATCTGTCGGTCGCCCCATTATATAAAATGCATCAGTAGTCCAACCCAGTCTATCGAAGATCGATGGTGTAGAACTTTCCCGGAGTTAGGGAGAGTCTTGCGCTGGACATGGTTGGGTGGTGCTAGGTCCCTCACTGGCCGGCACAGGTAGAACGGCCATGCTATTCAAAGGAATTTGCCCGACGTTACGCCAAACGTGCACTTTGGGAGCTAGGGCCTGAAGTTTTCAAGTTAGCTTCGCATATTTTGATCAATGCGGAAAACCATGGAAAAATTGATCGGTTCATGAACCATAGTTGTAGTCCAAACGTCTTTTGGGAGCCTGTTGAAATGGAACGACACGGTAAGATGCGTCTTTACATTGCGTTGTTCGCGAAGAAGCATATTCCTCCACTAACGGATTTGAGATATGATTATGGAGCTGCAGTAAAAACTGATGAGATTGGAGAAGATGGAGCAAGGGTGTTCAAGGGCAAGAAGATTTGTCTTTGTGGTTCCGTGACATGTCGTGGCTCTTTTGGATAAGTTAAATTGGAATTTTATCATTTATTTATCTTTTGTTGTGTTTTTCAATCTTTTGTTTAAAACTTTTTATTATTATTCCAAATTTTTTTTTTTTTTTTGATTTTGTGTTTCTTTTTTTAAAAAGGCAATGAAACTTGTGAGAAGTTTTATTATCAATTGGGCTTTAAATTACTGTAACTGGGAAGATATCAGTGCCTCGTCAATAACTGGGTTTTATTCTTCCCAGTTACAGTAATGTAAAGCCTTATTGATAATAAAACTTCTCACAAATTTCATTAATGTTTTTAAAAACGAAATACAAAATCAAAGACAACAAAAGAAACTTAGAATAATAATAAAAAGTCTTAAACAAAAGATTGAAAAACACCACAAAAGAGAAATAAATGATAAAATTCTAGTTTAACTGATCCAAAAGAGCCAGGACATGTCACATAATCACAAAGACAAATCTTCTTGCCTTTGAACACCCTTGCTCCATCTTCTCCAATCTCATCAGTTTTTACAGAAGCTCCATAATCATATCTCAACTCCGTTAGTGGAGGAATATGCTTCTTCGCGAACAACGCAATGTAAAGACGCATCTTACCGTTTCGTTCCATTTCAACAGGCTGCCAAAACACGTTTAGACTACAACTATGGTTCATGAACCGACCAATATTTCCATGGTTTTCCGCATTGATCAAAATATACGAAGTTAACTTGAAAACTTCGGGCACTGGCTCCTTAACATCTTCACGAACCAACTCAGGCCCGTAGTTCCATTTAACCTCTTATAAATCAACTTCATTCCCTATTGATTCAATATTCCGAAACATTCTCGATGATATCTGACATGGACGGTTGCCTTTTACGAGTATATCATCGATGTATACCTCCATCGTGCCGCCAAGCTGGTCGGCAAATATTTTATTGTGAGGCGCTGATATGTTGCCCTGGTGTTTTTCAGTCCGAATGGCATGACTCGATAGCAGAAGGTACCTTCGTCGGTGATGATTGATATCTTTTCCCGGTCATTAAGGTGCATATCAATGTGATTGTAACCGGAAAAGGCGTCTATGAATGAAAGGAGCTTGTTTCCGGCCGCAGATCTATGATGCGGTCGATATGCGGTAAATGGAAGGTGTCCTTCGGACATGCCTTATTTAGGTTAGTGACGTCGATGCAAACACGTCAGCTTCCATTCTTCTTCTTTACGACCACCAGATTGGCAAGCCATTCAGGGTATCGAACCTCTTTGATGGATTCAGCCTTTAAGAGTTTGAACACTTTGTCATGTATTGGTAGGGCTTTCTCTCAGGACCGAGCTTCTGGTGCTTCTGCTTGATTGGCATGTAGGTTAGATTGATGTTCAACTCATGGCTTATTACCGCGAGATCAATCAATTCAATCAATTCTGACTGTACTAGTTCATGTAGTTCGGGCCCAATATTGAACTGCCGTTGTGGGTGGGATGGATCAATATAGACCGGTGTAGTTAACTCCATCTTTGGTTTGATAACGTGTGGTTCCTCCAGGATGCTTATATGTAGGTTACCTTTATGAAGCTTTTGTTCGGTAATGAACCAGATTCTGACCGTCTTCTAACATCCTCGGACTGTGCAAACCCCGGACGGGGTTGAAAACTTCACGCACTGGTGATACATTGATGACACCACTCTGATGGAGTATAACTAAGGGGTTCCCAGGATCACGTTGTACACCGCGAGTTTCTCTACGACCATGAAATATACGGTTCGGAAGATACCGCTAGCGTAGATCAGTAGTTTCATGGTTCCAACTGTCATGGTCATTATCCCATCGAATCCAGTCAATGGTCGTACACTTAGCTTGATTTTGCTATCCGCGACTTCCATTCGTTTGAGAGTATCTTTTAAGATTAGGTCGACAGAGCTACCCATGTCGATAAAGTTTCAGGAGACATCGGAATCGTGGATTTTGAGCTCGATAACAAGAGCGTCTTTGTGGGGCATGACGAGATTCTTGGTATCGTCTTCCGAGAAGATGATTGGCATGTCCACTATCGTTTGACAAACTCGTGATAGTTCCCCCTTGAACCGGTCCATATATTCTCAGGGCGTTTGCGTTTTTTCTTGTCTTAATGATTATAGATCCGCATCCGAGGCCCCCTCTTCGAGGTAGATTGAATAGTGTTTCATGAATGTGGTGGATAGCTGCTTGTAGCAGCTGTTCGAGTTCGGACGGAGTTGGGAGAACCAGTCCAGGGCCGATCCTTCGAGTAGATCTACGAAGTGCTGGCAATAGCCCGCATCTTCTTCTTCCGGGGTAAAATTCAGACAGTTCATCGTTATATTAAATCGCTCCAAATGTTGCTTTGGGTCGGTCTTTCCCGCGTAGTTTAGAATTAATAACTTCTGAATATGCCACACTAGACTCGACGTTATTCGGCGAGTAAATGGAGTTTGCTAATATCTGCCAATACGCGGTCGATCTCTAGTGTCGAGCTGAGTGTTTGGTGGACTCGAGAGTTCATGTCTCGGAGCTTCTCGTGCAAGTCTTCAAATTTGATATGGTGGTCGGTTCTCGGTTCCTATGAGCGTGATCTGCCCAGCCTGTTTGACTGTTGTTCGGGTCTGGCCGGTTGTCCCAACCTTTCGAACACATCTGTCGGTCGCCCCAGTATATCAAATGCATCAGTTGTCCAACCCAGTCTATCGAAGATCGATGGTGTAGAACTTTCCTGTAGTTGGGGAGAGTCTTACGCTGGACGTGGTTGGGTGGTGATAGGTCCCTCACTGGCCGGCACAGGTAGAACGGCCATGCTATTCAAAGGAATTTGCCCGAAGTTACGCCAAACATGCACTTTGGGAGCTAGGGCCTGAAGTTTTCAAGTTAACTTCACATATTTTGATCAATGCGAAAAACCATGGAAACATTGGTCGGTTCATGAACCATAGTTGTAGTCAAAACGTCTTTTGGGAGCCTCTTGAAATGGAACGAAACGGTAAGATGCGTCTTTACATTGCGTTGTTCGCGAAGAAGCATATTCCTCCACTAACGGAGTTGAGATATGATTATGGAGCTGCGGTAAAAACTGATGAGATTGGAGAAGATGGAGCAAGGGTGTTCAAAGGCAAGAAGATTTGTCTTTGTGGTTCTGCGACATGTCGTGGCTCTTTTGGATAAGTTAAATTTGAATTTTATCATTTATTTCTCTTTTGTTGTGTTTTTCAATCTTTTGTTTAAAACTTTTTTTTATTATTATAAATTTTTTTTTGTTGTTTTTGATTTTGTGTTTCGTTTTTCAAAAAAATTAATGAAAATTGTGAGAAGTTTTATTATCAATTGGGCTTTAGATTACTGTAACTGGGAAGATATCAGTGCCTCGTCAATAACTGGGTTTTATTTTTCCCAGTTACAGTAATGCAAAGCCTAATAATAATAAAAATTCTCATAAATTTCATTAATGTTTTTAAAAACGAAATACAAATTCAAAGACAACAAAAGAAACTTAGAATAATAATAAAAAGTCTTAAACAAAAGATTGAAAAACACCACAAAAGAGAAATAAATGATAAAATTCCAGTTTAACTTATCTAAAAGAGCCACGACATGTCACAAAATCACAAAGACAAATCTTCTTGTCTTTGAACACCCTTGCTCCATCTTCTCCAATCTCATCAGTTTTTACCGAAGCTCCATAATCATATTTCAACTCCGTTAGTGGAGGAATATTCTTCTTCGCGAACAACGCAATGTAAAGACGCATCTTACCGTTTCGTTCCATTTCAACAGGCTCCCAAAACACGTTTGGACTACAACTATGGTTCATGAACCGACCAATGTTTCCATGGTTTTTCGCATTGATCAAAATATGCGAAGTTAACTTGAAAACTTCGGGCACTGGCTCCCAAACATCTTCACGAACCAACTTATTGATCAAGAGGGACTTACATTGTGGTTTGTAAGGATCAAGGTGAATGGTACGGACTGTACGGACTGTACGGACAAGTACAATCCGTACAATCTTTAAAGAAGCCGTACACTCATCTTTAAAGAAGATCATCAATCATTTGAAAGGAGAAAGAGCTGGTGCAGTCTTTGTGATGTTACCGTTTGGAGATAAGGTTAAGGTAAGGACAGAAAGTGGTCCTTACCTTATCCTCTCACCAACCTTTCTTTCACCAACCTTAAAGTGTCTAGATACACTATGTTGTCATTACTCTCCCCATATATATGTGATGTATCTTGTTCTGATCAGAATTAATCTAATGAAACAATGTTTACTCTTTTCTCTCTTGAATCTTTAAAACAATCTTTAGAAATCTCTTAAACAATCTATAGCAACATCATTCCGCATACTCATTCTTTCATGGTATCATTGAGCTAGGTTGCGTTTTCTGGGTTTCTATTGTGATTATTCTCTTCATTCTCTTCCATTCTACACAAATCTCCATCAAATCTTCATATCACAATCTTTTGTTCATCTCAAAATTTCATCTCTTCATTCTGTTTTTCTCACAAATCTCTCTCATTTTTCGTTTTTAACCCTTCAAAACAAAGATTCAAGCTTGGGTATAAAGAGAAACTTCACTTTCCATCATCAAGTCTTCATTCTAAACTCTTTGTTCCATTCGGATCTATTCTGAAACCTTAACAAACCTTTCTTGTTTTTCGTTTTGATCCATTCAAATCATTGAGTCAAGCTGTGTTCTAAAGAGAAAACCATCCTCTAGTGTTTTTCTAGCTTTCCTCAAAGTTCTACAACAATCTCAACCTTTTTCATCAAGAAATGGATAACTCTAAGGTTATGGTAATTCCAGTTACTCTCAAAGGACCAAACTATCTTCTTTGGTCAAGAACAACAAAGATAGCTCTTTGTGGTCGTGGATTATGGAATCACATTGAGCTTGTTGCTGAAGAAGAAGAAGAAGACTCAAGTGATGATGAAGAGGCAGTAGCTGCAGCTAAATTTGCAAAGGAGGCTAAATGGTTCCAAGAGGACCAAACCGTTCTTGCCATCATCCAAAACTCTCTTGAAGCTCCACTCCTTGAAGCATACTCTTTTTGTGAAACTGCAAATGAGCTTTGGGAAACTCTCAAGAACGTCTATGGTAACATATCTAATCTCTCTCGTGTGTTTGAAGTGAAAAAGGCTATAAATGAGTTGAATCAAGAGGATTTAGAATTCACTAGACATCTTGGGAAGTATAGAGCACTATGGGCTGAGTTAGAAATGCTTAGACCAAATACCATGGATGTTGTGGTCTTGAATGAGAGGAAGGAACAAGATAAGGTCTTTGGTTTATTGCTCACTTTGAATCCGGTCTTTAATGATCTCATCAAGCACATTCTAAGGGTTGAGAATCTCCCTAGCCTAGATGATGTATGCGCTCAAGTTCAAAGAGAACAAGGGTCACTTGAAATGTTTGGTGGTAAGGGAGAGCTTCCTACTGCCAACAAAGGAGTATTCAAGATTGAAGACCGACGATCAAAGGTGTGTGAGCATTGCAAGAAGAAGGGACACTCCAAAGACAAATGTTGGTTCCTCCATCCACATCTTCGACCAAGTAATGGACCAAGGGAACCAAGAGCTAACATCACTCAAGCTGGTCCATCAAGACAAGAAGAGGAGTTAGCATCCGGTGACTATGTGAGGAAATCGGACCTAGAGGCACTCATCAAATCCATTGCCTCTCTCAAGGATTCCGGTAACAAATTCTTAACCCCAACACCTTTTAGCTACTTAACACATAAACCAACGAGTAAGAGCTCTTTAATTGTTGATTCGGGTGCTTCTCATCATATGATTAGCAATGAATCCTTATTAAGCAATATAGAACCTTCTAGTGGTAATGTGGAGATAGCTAATGGTGATAGAATTCCTATTAAAGGCATTGGTAATTTGAAGCTATTTGATAAAGAATCTAAAGCTCTTTACATGCCTAAGTTCACTTCTAACTTGTTATCCGTTAAGAGAACCACAAATGATCTTAATTGCTATGCTATATTTGGTCCTAATGAGGTTTATTTTCAGGATATTAAAAGTGGTAAAGTGATCGGAGAAGGGGGAAGCAAAGATGAACTCTATGTGTTAGAGAATCTTTCACCGACCACTTCACAACATCATTTCAATTTCAGCTCTTGTTTAGATGTTTCCAATAACTTGTGGCATGCTAGATTAGGTCATCCTCATTCTAGAGCTCTTAAACTCATGCTGCCTAGTGTTTCATTTGAATCAAATAATTGTGAAGCTTGTATTCTTGGCAAACATTGCAAAACTGTTTTTCCTACTTCTACTACAATATATGAAAATTGCTTTGATTTGGTTCATTCGGATGTTTGGACTTCACCTTGCATTTCTAGAGATAACAACAAGTATTTTGTTACATTCATTGATGAAAAGTCTAAATACACTTGGATTACATTGCTTCCATCTAAAGATCGTGTGTTTGATGCTTTCATGAATTTTCAAAACTATGTTGCTAACCAATACAATGCCAAGATCAAAGTGTTTAGAACAGATAATGGAGGGGAGTATACAAGCAACAAATTCAGAGAACACCTAGCAAAATATGGAATTCTACATCAAACAAGCTGCCCTTATACACCACAACAAAATGGTGTTGCCGAGAGAAAGAACCGGCATCTAATGGAAGTGGCGAGATCAATGATGTTTCATACTAATGTTCCCAAACGTCTTTGGGGTGATGCGGTGATGACTGCTTGCTATCTCATCAACCGAATACCAACCAAAGTCTTAGAGGACATCTCACCATTTCAGGTATTAAACAAAACAAAACCCTCTCTTGAACATCTTAAAGTGTTTGGATGTGTTTGCTTTGTGATGTTGCCTAGGGATATCAGAAACAAGCTAGAACCAAAGAGTGTCAAGAGTATGTTCCTAGGCTATTCTACCACACAAAAGGGATATAAATGCTTTGATCCCACCAACAACCGGTTGTATGTTTCAAGAGAGGTTAAGTTCTTTGAAGAACAAGGGTACTATGAGAAGAAGGATTGGAATGACATCAACAGACCGTGCCTCAAGCTTAAGAATGCTTCTCGAGCATCTTGCCGACTCCAACAACCAAGCAAAAGCCAAACCTGACCAAGCACCCAATGTTTCAATCTCAGAAGAAGAAGAACTTGATATTGGCCAAGGAGAACCATCTATGGCAGAAAATGAGGTTACTCAAGAGCCTGTAATAGAAGAACCTGCGGCTACTCAAGAGACAACTATAGAAGTGCAAGCACCTATCCTTAGAAGGAGTTCTAGACTTCAAACTACTTGTCCCACACCAAGTGAAGTACCAAGACAAGAGATAAGCCAAGAACCGATTCAAGAACCGCCTATTCAAGAACCAAGTCAACAGCCAAGTCAGCCAGTCCTAAGAAGAAGTGAAAGAGAAAAGAGTGACCCATCTACTTGGAAAGAGAGGAGGGTTTATTACAATTGTGAAGCTGTTGCTCATCCTACTCAAGCTGTGTGTTCTCTTGCCTTTATACCTTCGGATCATCAAGCATTTCTAGTCAAGATTGATCAAGATATGATCCCTAAAAGTTATGAAGAAGCAATGGAGAATGAAGAATGGACAGAGGCAGTTGATGATGAGATAGGAGCAATGATGAAGAATGAGACTTGGTATGAGACTGATTTACCCAAAGGAAAGAAAGCTGTGAGTTCAAAGTGGGTATTCACAATCAAGCATTTGAGCAATGGAGACATAGAAAGATACATGGCTCGTTTAGTAGCTAGGGGATTCACTCAAACCTATGGAGAAAACTTCACAGACACTTTTGCACCCGTTGCCAAGCTTCATACGGTTAGAGTTGTTCTCTCTATAGCTACTAACCTCTCATGAGATTTGTGGCAAATGGATGTGAAGAATGCTTTCTTACAAGGAGAACTAGAAGAAGAAGTGTATATGACTCCTCCTCCGGGTCTAGAGAAGACGGTTACTCCATGAAAGGTTTTGAGACTCAAGAAAGCTATCTATGGGCTAAAGCAATCTCCAAGAGCTTGGTATAGAAAACTAAGCATGACTCTAATGGAAAGAGGTTTTGCAAGATCAGAATCTGATCATACTCTCTTTACTCTACACGGATCAAAGGGGCTAGTTGTGGTTTTAGTGTATGTGGATGACTTGATCATAACCGGAGACAACAAAGAAGGAATCCAAGACACTAAAGCCTATCTCAATTCTGTGTTTGACATAAAGGATCTTGGAGAACTCAAGTATTTCCTTGGAATTGAGGTGTGTAGGTTCTCGGATGGACTCTTTATCTCACAAAGGAAGTATGTCTTGGATCTACTAGGTGAAACAGAAATGATGGAGGCAAAGCCAGCCAAAACTCCTCTGGAAGAAGGTTACAAAACTAGTCGGATTGGAGAGAAGGAAGACGAGCTGTTTGAAGATGCATCTAAGTATAGAAGACTAGTTGGGAAGCTCATCTATCTCACTCTCACTAGACCGGACTTGTGTTTTGCGGTGAATCAAGTCAGCCAACACATGAAAGCTCCTACTATCTATCATTGGAATATGGTTGAAAGGATACTTAGATATCTCAAGGGAAGCTTTGGCCAAGGTATTTGGATGGGAAAGAACAACAACACCGACTTAGTTGGATATTGTGATGCAGATTGGGCTGGTGATAGGAATGATAGGAAGTCTACAACTGGCTACTGCACATTCATTGGAGGCAACTTGGTTACTTGGAAGACTAAGAAACAGAAGATAGTGTCGGACTCAAGTGCAGAAGCTGAATATAGAGCTATGAAGAAGCTCACAAATGAACTTGTTTGGCTCAAGGGACTACTTGAGTGTTTAGGCTTCAAGAATGATGAACCGATCACTATGCATTGTGATAACCAAGCTGCCATTCACATTGCATCCAACTCGGTGTTTCATGAGAGAACAAAGCACATTGAGCTTGATTGTCACAAGGTTAGGCAGAAGGTAGAACAAGGAGTCATTCGGCCGTGTTTCACAAGAAGCGAAGACCAATTGGGGAATATCTTCACTAAGGCCGCAAGTCTTAAGGTTTGCAATCACATCTTTAGCAAACTAGGACTTGTGGACCTTAATAAACCTTGATCAAGTCCCCTTCCATGGACATCACACTCTTTTTCCCTTTGCATAGTTTTATCCCAAGTGGTTTTCTATGTGAAGGTTTTTAATGAGGTGATGCTTCATGGACTTCCAAGCTTAAGTCATTTATCATGGACTTAAACTTGAGGGGGAGTATTGATCAAGAGGGACTTACATTGTGGTTTGTAAGGATCAAGGTGAATGGTACGGACTGTACGGACAAGTACAATCCGTACAATCTTTAAAGAAGCCGTACACTCATCTTTAAAGAAGATCATCAATCATTTGAAAGGAGAAAGAGCTGGTGCAGTCTTTGTGATGTTACCGTTTGGAGATAAGGTTAAGGTAAGGACAGAAAGTGGTCCTTACCTTATCCTCTCACCAACCTTTCTTTCACCAACCTTAAAGTGTCTAGATACACTATGTTGTCATTACTCTCCCCATATATATGTGATGTATCTTGTTCTGATCAGAATTAATCTAATGAAACAATGTTTACTCTTTTCTCTCTTGAATCTTTAAAACAATCTTTAGAAATCTCTTAAACAATCTATAGCAACATCATTCCGCATACTCATTCTTTCACAACTCAGGCCCGTAGTTCCATTTAACCTCTCATAAATAAACTTCATTCCATATTGATTCAATATTCCGAAACATTCTCGAAGATGTCTTACATGGACGGTTGCCTTTTACGAGCATATCATCGATGTATACCTCCATCGTGCCGCCGAGCTGGTCGGCAAACATTTTATTGTGAGGCGCTGATATGTTGCCATGGCGTTTTTCTGTCCGAATGGCATGACTCGATAGCAGAAGGTACCTTCGTCGGTGATGATTGATATCTTTTCCCGGTCATCAGGGTGCATAGCAATGTGATTGTAACCGGAAAAGGCGTCTATGAATGAAAGAAGCTTGTTTCCGGCCGTAGATACAATGATGCGGTCGATATGCGGTAAATGGAAGGTGTCCTTCGGACATGCCTTATTTAGGTTAGTGAAGTTGATGCAAACGCGTCAGCTTCCATTCTTCTTCTTTACTACCACCAGATTGGCAAGCCATTCAGGGTATCGAACCTCATTGATGGATTCAGCCTCTAAGAGTTTGGATACTTTGTCATGTATTGGTTGGGCTTTCTCTCTGGACCGAGCTTCCGGTGCTTCTGCTTGATAGGCATGTAGGTCAGATTGATGTTCAACTCATGGCTTCTTAGCGCAAGATCGATTCCCTTCATGTCTTCTACCGACCAGTCGAAAGTTGAGACGTTCTTCCCTAGGAATTCAATCAATTTTGACCGTATTGGTTCATGTAGTTCGGACCCAATATTGAACTGCCGTCTTTGGTTCGGTAGCGTGTGGTTCCTCATGGCTGCATATATGTAGGTTAACTTTACGAAGCTTTTGTTCGGTAATGAACCAGATTCTGGCCGTCTTCTGACATCCTCGGACTGTGCGAACCCCGGACGGGGTTGAAAACTTCACGCACTGGTGATACGTTGATGACACCACTCTGATGGAATATAACCAAGGGGTTCCTAGGATCACGTTGTACACCGCGGGTTTGTCTACGACCATAAATTATACGGTTCGTGAGATACCGCCGGCGTAGACAAGTAGTTTGATGGTTCCAACGGTCATGGTCGTTATCCCGTCAAATCCAGGCAATGGTCGTACACTTGGCTTGATTTTGCTATCCGCGACTTCCATTCGTCTGAGAGAATCTTTGAAGATAAGGTCGACGGAGCTGCCCGTATCGACCAAGATTCAGGAGACATCGCAGTCGTAAATTTTGAGCTCAATGACAAAGGAGTCTTTGTGGGGGCATGGCGAGATTCTTGGTATCGTCTTCCGAGAAGATGATTGGCATGTCCACTATTGTTTGACTGACTTGTGATAATTCCCCCTTGATCCGGTCCATATATTCTCAAGGCGTTTCCGTTTTTTCTTTTTTTAACGACCATAGATCCGCATCCGAGCCCCCTCTTCGTGGTAGATTGAATAGTGTTTCATGAATGCGGTCGATAGCCGCTTGTAGCTGTTGATCGAGTTCGGACGGAGTCGGGAGAACCAGTCCAGGGCTAGTCCTTCGAGTAGTTCTACGAAGTGCTGACAATAGCCCGCATCTTCTTCTTCCGGGGTGTGATTCAGACGGTACATCGTTATACTAAATCGCTTCAAATGGTGCCTTGGGTCGGTATTTCCCGCGTAGCTTGGAATTCGTAATTTCTGAGTATGCCGCACCGGACTCGATGTTATTTGGCGAGTTAATGGAGTCCGCTGAATTTCTGCTAATACATGGTCGATCTCTGGTGTCGAGCTGAGTGTTTGGTGGACTCGAGAGTTCATGTCTCGGTGCTTCTCGTATAAGTCTTCGAATTTGATAAGGCGGTCGATTCTTGGTTCCTGTGAGCGTGATCTGCCCGGCCTGTTTGACCGTTTTTCGTGTCCGGCTAGTTGTCCCAGCCTTTCAAACACGTCCGTTGTTCGCTCCAGTCTATGAAATACGTCAGTTATCCGACCAAATCTATCAAAGATCGATGGTGAAGAACTTTCCCGGAGTTGGGGAGATTCTTGCGCTGGACGTGGTCGGGTGGTGCTAGGTCTCTCGTTGGCCGACAAAGGTAGGACGGCCATGCTATTCAAACGACTGTTGGTTTCGCGCATTTGCACAACCTGCTCGTCTAGGCGGCGCATGTTTACTTCCCAAATCGGCGATAGTTCTACCTGGTTGTCGGCGATCGGCTAATTAACTCCTTGGGTTTGGCCGGTGTAATCGTAACCAACTCCTGCTAGCCAATCCTTAGGGATGCGTTTTGGTTTGTCGGAGTTGTTTCTCCGACCTCGCTAGGATTGTGTCTGGTGCTGGTGTCCAGATTCACTTTTGTGTTCGGATGCATTCTTTGATATCTATGGCGGAGTATTCACCTCATCTGCCTTGTCATCTTCTTTTGATATGTTAAGAAGGAAGCTGAGGTGAATACTTAGGTATCAAAGAGGAAGAAGATGAGGCAAAAGGTCGTTTGTGAAGTCAATACAGAAAGATCCACATCTAGACCTGAAAAAGCCTCTGTTACTGCTAGAACTGCTACATCTTCTAAAGAAAAAAGCTATGTTCGTATGAGGAAAACAACTAGAAGATCTCTAAATTTCGATGATGATTCGTTCAATATCAACCGTCATTTTTATATATTTCTCCCTAAACGTTTTACATCATCACGCTATTAATTCTAATATGGTGTCGATTCAATCAAAATATGAAACAATGAACTTTCTATCATATTCTACACGATTTTAATTTTCAAGAAAAATAGTTGTCTTCTTGTAACCTGGTCTTTAGTACTTTTTTAAAGTCTCCTAACCACTAGGCTACCAACACTTGATCTCTCTCAAGTTTAACTTTAATTAGGAGGGATGATTTAAGCCTTAAATATGGTATTATCAACAACAACAATATATAAACACCGATCGATTTGTGGATGTTTTTTTTTTGTTTTTCTCTATCGATTTAGGGTTTTTTTTGTATCCGATGCTCTGATCAGATGTATTGACACATTTTTTTTGGTAAAAACAATAGATAAATTTTTCTCTATTAATTTACTCTAGATATCTTATTATATTAGTTTAACAAAATCTTTTGTTTCCAAAACTTTAGCCTAGAATAACGCACTTAACCACATCATATACAATTTTAAGTTTCAAATTCGAAAAAATCTTAACAAATACTCACCTATCACACCTATCATTGTTTTTATGGGGTAAAATGTTAAGTTTTATACCATTTTAGAATTGTGACAACGGTTATAGAGAAAACTTAGAAAGACCGAAATATACTAAAGGCACACCTATCATTCTTGAATTGCAATCCTTAATAAATTAATAATATTTAACCTAGTATCATTTACAAAAACTCTTAATCCAACATAATATGTTTTTCCCTTCTCATACGAACTGATAGTATGTTTCCAAATTGCAACTTTACATATCACTTTAAATAAACAAATTACAACTTTTATATTGATATACTGTTTGAATATTCCACTAACTTTTTATATGTTTTTATAACTTCTCTAATTATTAAGCTAACGTTATTATGCTATGTGTTTCGTGGGAACATATCACTACTAAGTTTTAACAATAAAATGTGTTATACAATTTCCAAAAATCAAACCATGGAGAGTTAATCGTTTTGCTCTCTGAGTATCAATGTAATTTGGTTACTTTTACCTGCAAACTCACTTAAAGTGTTATTTGCTGTACGTAGGAAGAGCATTTTTGTTTTTTTTTAAAAGAAAATGCCTAATGGAAAAATCTGTGAAAGCAATTGCTAAAGAAATTTACTTTGTTTGAAGGTTTTTAATGGATGATAAGTCTTTAAACTAAGTTTGCAAATTTTTGAACAATGTAACAGCTGTTAGAAACTATTGGAAAGTTAGCCGGTGGAAATGGGAAGAAAGGAAACTATTACCAAACTCGTTTAGACTTAGGCTCAGACTCCCAATGTTTTCATCGACGTCATGTTTTGTAGCAATGGAAATGGATATTTAAGTCCGCTCATTGATTCTCCTACCAAAATTTAAATTAGAGAAAAAATATAGTGATGTTACTTATATGAAATAATGATTTAGATAATCTGATAATAGCAAAAAAAAAGTGATGAAGTCTAACAATATAGTGATGTTAATTAAATGGATCAAGAGTGAAGGAAAAACCCTAAAACATCAACAAAACTTTCTCACAAGGTCAATAAATCTAGGAAGATGCAACAATTAAGCTATAACTTTTCTATATGAGAACACATCATTATTTTAGAATGGTGATTATTTTATCGCAGGTACACAACAAGTAAATAAAGAGATTTGGCAAAATGTATTATATTATCGAAAACATACCAACACTCTATGACTACAAATTATTTCAATCTAAGAGAGCTTACTTAATTACTGTATTGCAAAGCCCGTATCATATGCAGCAACTGTATAAATCTCTTCACATGAATAAACCACACAAAACTTTCCCAGTAATATCATTTGATTTAGTGATTTATGTCAAAAAGCTCGCAAGTCTTCTATATCCTGAAAAAATTAAGAGTAATAAATTAGAGTTTTGAGATCTTATATGATTGATTATCTGAAATACATCAACTATATATCGAGATTATCTTATGATTCATAATGCACCCCAACAGTCATCACATATAGGTTTCGCCAATTCTATCGTTTTCAGCATATACAAGACTTAAGATCTTACGATTGATTATCTTATGGTTCATCCATCAATATGGACCGTAACAATCATCAGTTTTAGGATTCGACTTCATCATATCATAAAATTTGAGAGAGAAGGAGAACAACGTGTAAGAAATATACCAACCTTTAAGGTTGTGAAAGACATAGATTGAAGAAAAAATTGATATCAGAAAGTTGAGGCGCTCTTGACGGCTGTACCCATCCTTGATTGAGAGGATGCCACCAAATGATTTCTTAGGGTTTTTCTCAAAAATGATTATTTAGATTTTTATAGATTAAACTAACAATATTGTCCACACAAAGAAGATGCATGAACATATAGATTAAACTCACAATATTGTCCACACAAAGAAGGTGCATGAACCTATAGATTAAACTCACAATATTATCCACATAAAAAAATTGCAAAAAAAAACCCAACCTTTGGGGATTTTACCTAATAAAACCCCACAAAAAAAAAGGTGTTAAAAAAACCCGAACGTTTTAGATGGAGCAAATTAAACCCTAGGTTGTAACACTGTTAAATATTTGACAGAGACAAAACGCAGACTTTTGTTTCTCTCTCAATAAAAGAAATGTCAAGGAAAAACACACTGAAACAGAAATCAGAGAAAGTGAGATTCAGAAGAAGGTTTTCGCTCGTGGAACAGAAATCGAAATCCATCATTGATCGAACGTACTCCATAACTCACTTTTCCAATCTCATTAAACCAGGTAAAGATAAGTTTCTCCGAATGTTTGTTCATCATCATCATCATATTCAAAGCTTCTTAGTCTCTTGTTTGATTTCGTGAGCAGCCGGGGCCACGAGACTCTCCGATTCAATGCTTTATTAAGAGGAATATAGCAGCAGCTACATATGTTCTCTACTATAGCTTGATGCCTTGTGAGTGATATGTATTCCTTGGCTAAAGTTTATGTTCAACAATGTGGAACTCATTGTCGTAGTAATCCATCTCTGCAAATCATCAAATAAGGCTTTTCTAATTATTAGGTTCGATATATCAAGCAATGAAAAGCTCTTTGTATGTTAGATTGTTGTAGCCCTTTCAAATATGCTTTAAACCTCCCTCTCCTAATTCACTATTACAAAAATATGATGGGGCACTTGGTGGAAAAGCTTAATGAAGTTATGATTGTTATATCCAATGTAATATACAAACAGAAGCCATTACACAACAACTCGAAACTCTCAGCTTCAAAACTTAATTCTACTACAGACTCTTCATGGGGATCCAAAAAGCAGTGATCTTTACGAGCCCATGTTCTTCGAACTTCTCCTGCCCAAATTTCTCATCTCAGTGTTGGACAGTTAAGTCAGTGAAGGAGAGATGGAGACGCACGGTCTAGGGCCATAAACTTTGATATGACGGATATGAGTATCTCTCCCATTTAGGTAATTTGACAAAATGGCTATTTGCTGATAAAAGTTTCCCTGCAAAGAGGACACAATAGTTAACCATATCAGCTCAATGCTTAATAACCTATAGAAACAAACTAAGTTTACACCTTTAGTAAGTAGAACCTCAAAAAAGCCAATGGCTCAAAATCCTGATATAATATCAGTGATATAGGAATGTTACAATAATCTTAATGATTTCTATCATGAAATCAATCCCAAGATCATCTAGATTTGAATTAACCCAACCACAAACACTTTCTTGTAGAAGAAGAAAGACTAACCTTGATCCATTGCTTAATTGGACTTGAAATGGAATCAATTCACCAATTGATGTCTTCTTTGATGTCTTCCTCCCTTTCTCCTTTCACCTTCACGATCCCTTTTGATGGAGAAGGAATCAACTCCCTTCTCTATTTGTTTTGTGTGATCGATCAATGTTTCTGTTTCTTGTTATGGGAAAAAGAACGTGTGTTTGGTGTATTCCTTTATGTGGGTTTTATACATTTTGATAAGTTGTGATGGTTCATCACAAAACCCACGTAACCACCTTTTTTTAATTAATAATCACTTACATATATATAAAGCATAATCTTAATGTAGTTATAGTTATTCCTTTATTAACTACATATGCAATATATATAATATACAAACATTAGAGAAAGGCATATATATAATAAGGTAAGGGAGGAGGGTTATCAATACACCCGAATTCTAATAGCTTTAATCGAAACCGATCCATCACGGTGTCACCTTTAATATTAGAAACCAAACTTTAATATGAACTTGATCTTTAATAATTAAACCGTAAGACACATAGGTCACATAGAATATATAAATATTCTTACATTCTCCCACTTGACCTTAGTGTCGATTTAATGGTTTAATAACTATAATGCGCGCTTTTATACCAAGTCCATCTAACTTTACATATCATAGTAAAATTAGAATTGATCGAATCATGGCGGTCACAAATCATTGAACGATATGATTCCTTCCATGTATCACAAACCAATTCCAACTTTATATTGATATTGTCTTTACATATGTTATCTTAGAACCATAAGTGTACACATACCTTTACGATAACATATCTATTAAAATAGAAACATAACTTTAAGTGAATTCAAAGTGTTACATACATAATGAGCATACTACAAACTTTACAGCAAGGTCTTATCTATAATACCCATACGTTCTACATGGCCATTGAACGCCTTGGGTGGTAATCCCTTAGTTAACGGATCCACAACCATCATGTCCGTCCTAATATGCTCGACACTCTATGTTTCTTTACTTCTTCTTTGACAGACAAGTACTTTAACTCCATGTGCTTAGCACCCTTCGAGTACTTGTCATTCTTTGAAAAGAAGACAGCTGCGGTATTATCACAATAAATTCTCAGCGGCTTAGCTATACTGTCGACAATTCTAAGCCCTGAGATAAAGTTCCGCAGCCACAATGATTGAACCGTGGCCTCAAAGCATGCCACAAATTCAGCCTCCATGGTGGAAGTAGCAATGACAGACTGCTTTCCACTTTTCCATGATATTGCTCCCCCAGCTAGTAGGAACAAATAGCCAAACGTCGATTTTCTATTATCGACGCATCCGACATAATCTGAATCTTAATATCCAATGACCTCCAAATGGTCGGATCTCCTATATGTAAGCATGAACTTTTTGGTGCCTTGCAAGTACCTGAGAACTTTCTTTGCAGCTTTCCAGTGGTCCATTCCGGGATTACTTTGATATCGACCCAACATACCAACAGCAAAGCTGATATCTGGTCGAGTACATGTTTGAACATAGTTCAAACTCCCAACCACTGATGCATAGGGAATTCTTTCCATTTCCTTACGCTCCAATTCATTTTTGGGACATTGCATTTTACTGAACTTATCTCCCTTCTGAATTGGAGCTATCCCTCCGGAGCATTTATCCATTCCATATCTCTCTAAGACTTTATTGATATATCCTTTCTGAGACAAACTTAACAATCCTTGTGATCTATCTCGGAATATTTCTATCCCGATCACATAAGATGCCTCACCCATATCTTTCATTTCAAAATTCTTAGAGAGATATTTCTTTATATCATGTAACATGCCCATGTCATTTGCAGCAAGCAAAATGTCATCAACATATAAAACTAAAATCACAAATCTGCTCCCACTGACTTTAATGTAGATACATCGATCAACGATCATCTCTACAAAACCATATGACGTTATGGTATCATTAAATTTCAGATACCATTGTCTGGAAGCTTGTTTTAGTCCATATATTGACTTCCTCAGCTTACATACCAGATGTTCTTTTCCAGTGGCCACAAACCCTTCAGGTTGGTCCATATATACTTCCTCCTCTAGGTCTCCATTCAGAAAGGCGGTTTTCACATCCATTTGGTGAAGCTCAAGATCATAATGAGCTACCAAAGCCAAAACAATTCTTAGAGAATCCTTCTTTGAAACTGGAGAGAAGGTCTCTTTATAGTCAATGCCATCCTTTTGAGTGAAACCTTTAGCAACAAGGCGAGCCTTGTATCTATCAATGATGCCTTTCGAGTCGCGTTTAGTCTTAAAGACCCATTTACATCCGACGGTTTTGAAACCATCAGGCAACTCTACTAAGTCCCATACTTGGTTATCACCCATAAACTTTATTTCTTCTTTCGAGGCATTAAACCATTTTTCAGAATTGATACTTTCCATGGCTTTTCGGAATGTGTTCGGGTCTTCATCAATGCTCAAGTCACATTCAATTTCAATAGCGTAAACCATATAGTCATTTGAAATAGCATATCGTTTTTCCCTTTCAGATCGCCTTAATGGTTCTTGTGGTACACTATTATTTTCTTGAATTGTGACAGGTTCATTTGTTTGTTCAACTAGTGGGTCATGTTGTTCTATTGTGTCGTTTGACTGTGATACAACAATAGGACTAACTACCTTAGGTGCAACAGCAGGTGAAGGGACTTCATGTAACATCACAAACCGGATTCATAGTCCGAGATGCGGGTGTTACACTTCAACCTGAACTTCTTTAATGTTCACCTTTCTTGGTTCACCACTCCCACTAGTTTCACCATTTTCAATGAACCTAGCATTGCCCGTTTCAACTATTCTCATACTATGTTTAGGACAATAAAATGTATACCCCTTTGATCTTTCAGGATAGCCAATGAAAAATCCACTGACAGTCCTGGAATCAAGTTTCTTTTCTTCTGGATTATATAGCCTTACTTCTGCTGGACAACCCCAGACACGTAGATGCCTTAAGCTAGGTTTCCTTCCTGACCACAGTTCATAAGGAGTCTTAGGAACTGCCTTACTAGGAACCCGATTCAGCACATACGTTGCAGTCTTTAATGCATATATCCACAAGGAAATGGGTAAAGAACAATTACTTAACATGGTCCTAACCATTTCTATTAAAGTACGGTTCCGCCTCTCAGCTACACCATTCTGCTGAGGAGTACCAGGCATTGTGTACTGCGCACAAATGCCTCTACTTTCAAGTAGTTTTGCAAATGGACCTGGACATTGTCCACTTTCAGTGGTTTTCCCATAAAATTCACCACCTCTATCAGATCTCACAACTTTCACTTTTCTATCTAACTGCCTTTCCACTTTTCTATCTAACTGCCTTTCCACTTCATTAATGAATATCTCTAAGACATCCACAGACTTGGACTTTTCATGCAGTAGATATGTATAACCATAACGTGAGTAATCATCTATAAAGGTGATAAAGTATTTTTCACCGCTCCAAGATGGAGCGTCGAAAGGGCCACATATATCGGTATGTATTAACTCAAGCAGCTGAGTGCTTCTCGTGGCTGGTTTCTTTACAACATGTTTAGTCTGCTTTCCTTTAATGCAGTCTATACACACATTGAGGTCACTAAAGTCCAATTGAGGAAGAATTTCATTCTTTACCAACCTCATCATCCTTTCTTTGGAAATATGACCTAATCTTTGATGCCACAAGAAAGCAGAACTTTCATCTGTTGCACTACGTTTAATGCCTCGACTTTCAATATTAAATAAGGATTCAGAAAACTTCGAATCAAGATTGAATTTATAAAGTGAATCAAACAAAGTACCACTACCATAAAAGTAATCATTTCGGTACAATGAGAAAACACCACGTCCAATCTTAAAATCAAAACCTAAATGATCCAACCTACTTATAGAAACAAGATTTCTGGCACATTCAGGTACATAGAGACACCCTTCTAGATCTACATGACATCCAGTGTCCAAGATCAATCTGTACGTCCCAATGCCTTCAATTTTTGCCTTCATCCTGTTTCCCATGAACAAGTACTGCTCAGGTCCTCTTATGGGCTGGATCATACTGAATCCCTGTTTAATATGAGACACATGAGTAGTAGCACCAGAATCTAACCACCAAGTATTATTAGGTACTTCAATAAGATTCAATTCAGAGCAAACAAAACTGAAATGTTTACCTTTCTTATCGAACCATGCCTTCCTTTTAGGACAATCTTTTCTGAAGTGTCCCATCTTCTTACAGAAGAAACACTTCTTTTCTTTCTGGATTTGACTTTTAGGTCCTTTCACGAAAGTCGCATCCTTCTTTTTGTCCCATTTACTTGGTTTTCTTTTCATGCTGCTGGCACTTCCAAGACCTACGAGATTAGCAACTTGTTACTTCATCTTCTTTAATCTCCCTTCCTCTTGAATCAACATAGCCTTTAATTCCTTAAAGTTTCATTTCTCCTTAATGGTGTTGTAATTCACCTGGAACTGGCTAAATTCAAAAGGTAGGGAGTTCATGATGAATTGGACCAAGAATTGCTCATGAATCTCCATTCCCAAGGAAGTTAACTTTGCTGCCAAGTTAGACATGTGCGTCACATGATCATGGATTGGCTGAGACCAGTCAAACTTTTTCGTAGTAAGCTCACTCATGAGACTTCCCACAATCGACTTGTCAGCCAAATCCGATTGTGAACACTCCCTAATTTTCTCTATGAATTCCCTTGCTTTCTCTGTCTTAGGCATAGATGGCTTAATATTTTCTGCCATCGTCATCCTCATGAGGTTCAAACTCAGCCTGTTAGAGCGCTCCCAAGTCTCATACTTCGACTTTTCAGTTTCGGTGCTCTTTTCTGTAATGGCTGAGGGTTCCTCATCTGTTAGGATGGCACGGTCCAATGCCATTGCTCCCAGTGTAAACCGGATTTGATCGGACCATTCCCCATAATTCAGCCCATTGAACTTTACGACAGAGTTAGCAGATGCAAACAAATTTGATGAAGCTGCAAACATTCATACATGCTTACCCATTAGTGCTTTGAAATTTTACTACAGATTCATGAAAGGCTTTTAAACTTTAAAAGCATGTATTTAAGTAACCTTTGGGCAATACTCAAACATAAGCACTTTCATTGATGCTTAATTTTTAAACTTTTACAATTAATCATATCTTACAATAATCAATAAGCATGGTACCTTTGGGTATCCATACTATTGACTATTGTAAGAAATGATTAATCCTTTTCATATTATTAACTATATTTAATGATCCACCTTTAGGTGATCTCCAAAGATATAGATAACAAAATAATTGATCAATAGAACTTTATGTCATTTTTAGCATCTCTTTTATCATGATCAATTAGGAAATTTTTTTATTTCTCAATGTTTATATAATATATAACAAGGCCACTTTGGTGACTAACATGTTATATACAATACAAACATTAAGTTTAAATCGGGTAAAGTTTCTTTAAATTGTGTTAGTATTTCATAACACAATTACCCTACTTATACAAAAAAATGCAGCGGAAGCATTTTAATTTTATTTTCGTATTTTAAATTAATAAAATACCAAAAAATGTGTGTGTTTTAATACCATTCAAAACACTTGCAATATGAATGCACATTTTCATGCATGCAACACCGATTCAAAAAACTCATGCACACGACCTAATCGGCGGTTAAAAACAAAACTCATGCATACAACACCAATTATGAATGCACCTAATCACGAATCCATGCACGACCATGATTCTTTATCATGCCACACTACTCTTTACAATCCTACAGCATTTATTAATGATTCAATCATTACTTCAACTTAATGCACCGTTTTATGAATGCACATGAACCGTCGTCACTTTCACGTTCATACACAATACCGCAATCAAACAAAATCAATTGAAAAACAACCGAAAACAATTTTCAATTAACACCCAGAAGCAAGCGATTCAACATCCTAACGATAACGAACGTTTAATAGTTTCAACCGTAATGCCGTAGGTATAATAGTGGTGAATTAAACAAATCTAGTTAGGCTCTGCTACCACATGTTACAATAATCTTAATGATTTCTATCATGAAATCAATCCCAAGATCATCTAGATTTGAATTAACCCAACCACAAACACTTTCTTGTAGAAGAAGAAAGACTAACCTTGATCCATTGCTTAATTGGACTTGAAATGGAATCAATTCACCAATTGATGTCTTCTTTGATGTCTTCCTCCCTTTCTCCTTTCACCTTCACGATCCCTTTTGATGGAGAAGGAATCAACTCCCTTCTCTATTTGTTTTGTGTGATCGATCAATGTTTCTGTTTCTTGTTATGGGAAAAAGAACGTGTGTTTGGTGTATTCCTTTATGTGGGTTTTATACATTTTGATAAGTTGTGATGGTTCATCACAAAACCCACGTAACCACCTTTTTTTTAATTAATCATCACTTACATATATATAAAGCATAATCTTAATGTAGTTATAGTTATTCCTTTATTAACTACATATGCAATATATATAATATACAAACATTAGAGAAAGGCATATATATAATAAGGTAAGGGAGGAGGGTTATCAATACACCCGAATTCTAATAGCTTTAATTGAAACCGATCCATCACGGTGTCGCCTTTAATATTAGAAACCAAACTTTAATATGAACTTGATCTTTAATAATTAAACCGTAAGACACATAGGTCACATAGAATATATAAATATTCTTACATTCTCCCACTTGACCAAACCCAATTCCCCTAAGCATAAAAAATCTAAACAACAAAAGCAAAGCATAAAAGAAAACGTTGAGGTTTTATTAAGTGAAATCTCCAAACGTTGAGTTGTTTTTTTGCAATTTTTGTTTTTTCTTCATATTTTAGTATATTTGACTGGTTTACCTAAACAATGTGTTTCTTATCTTTAATTATGGTAAGAGTTGACTGAAAAAAAATATTAGATAGATAAAAAGTTTATGATTGGATTTACATAAAAAATATTTTTCTTTAAACTCTTTAGTGTATTTAGATATGATATGTTATATATACAGTAAAAACTCTATAAAGTAATAATGTTGGGACCACCAAAATTTATTACTTTATAGAGTTATTACTTTATAAGTAATGCTTAAAATAAATTTAAAAAATAATTAATTCATAAATTTATAATAAAACACAATTTAAACACTAATAAAACAGTATACTAAATATAAATGGCTAAAAACAATAAAAAATTAACTAATTATCTATTAAAAGTTGAAAATATAATATATTTTGAAACAATTTGTTTATTTTAAAACACCACTTACTATGAAATGAAAAAAATATATAACAGTTATTATTTTATGATATTAATAGGACCATATATTTGTATAGGAATTTTAAAAAAATTTATTATCTTGTCATCTTATTGACTTGTGTTAAATTTTGCATTGCCCCGACTCGGGACCGGCAAAATTAATTACTTTATCGAGTTTATTACTTTATCGAGTTTATTACTTTATCGAGTATTACATTATAGAGTTTTTACTGTATCTTATTATATAAAGTTTGATGCGTAAAACATATTAACTAACAAGATTGTGACACGTATTAACCGGTCGATAAGATTTTGACATGTGTTATTTTTTTTAGTTAAATTAAATCCCATATTTCAAAATTTTCCTAATCCTATTTTAAATAGGTTTTGACAAGTGTTATTTATTTTAACTAAATGAAATCACATATTTCAAAAAAAAATTCTAATCCTATTTAAGACAGGTTTACTTTTTACTATTTTACAGATAAATATATTATTAATCTAAAATAGATAAATCTTTTGACATTTGAATAAATCGTCGTATACACAAAGATTGAAAACGCATATATGAAGCTCATGAAAACCTAAAATATGCGGGTATGTTGAAACCATGTTTATAATATTAAAATATTTCATTGAAAAAAAATTACTTGATCTCGCCTTCTATTTAAAATAAACAAATATATTAGTTGATGAATAAGTTAGCGTGTTTTTATTTTATATAATTAAGACTCTTGATGTATTAATAAATATTTGAATAATATCAAAATACTATTTGATTATATTTTAATGCATGAAAATACTAAATCTTATTGAAATTTGTAATTAAAAAAACGAGATTCTATTCGTTAAAGTGTTGGAAAAATAAATATATGAGTGAATAGAAATATAATAAAAAAACATAATTCAATAAATAATAGAAAAAAAACTAAGTATTCGAAAATACGTAAAAATTTTAATTAACAAAAAATCTTATAATAAAAAGAGTCGTAACAATTTAATAATAGTAAAGCTTTTCTATCAATGGTTTTTACATTTCGTGTTTTTGCTTTTTATAGGTTATAAAATTAAAAAAACAAAAATATTAAGAAAAACTAAGTCAACAGGTTTTTGAAAAATTAGAGTATCACAATAGTAAGAATTAAATTACTTTAAACGTAAATAGAAATAAACTAATTATTTTAAAAAGTTGTCATCAAGTTTAGTTTAAAATCACATTAGAACAAAATTAAGATAAAAAAGTAAGTGTTAAATTATTTTAATATCAATGTTTTTGATTTTTTTTTTTACTTTAACGAGTGATTTAGTTTTTTCTTTTTTTATTCGTCGATTTTTCACGGGTTGCAAAAATGTTTTTAACCATAAACCCTCATATTTGCGGGTCTTTTACCTAATATATATATGAGTGAAGTAAATTTAATATTGAATTTATATATTCATCCTAGCCCCATTTATTCCTTCTCCTCCAACCTTATACCATCAAGGGGTTGAGTATCTTCTTGGTATTCTGGTGTAAAGTCACGTCAGATTGGGCTCTTCTCTTGGGCGAATTGCCAAGCTTTAGTATCTCAAATTGTTTTTACCATTAGCTCCTCCGTTATGGTTTCACCATTTGTGGAAAGGGGACGGTATATTTTCATTTCATCATTGTTATATGGGAAAAATGTCAAAAAAATCCCGAACTTTAAAATTCTGGACAAAAAAAGCTTGAACTTTCAAAATGTCATTTAAATCCCTAAGTTTTGGCTGACTTCCTAAGAAAATGGTTAACTTTCCTTGACTTGGCCATTTTAGGCCTATCGTTAAATTTCCATCAGCACTACGATAACAAGGTTAATTCTCCGTTAGCAGTCTCCGTTTAGGCAAAACGACGACGTATTGAAAATAGGAAAAAATTTCGAAAAAACTTAAACTTTCAAATTATGGTCGAAAAAAGCCTCAACTTTCAAATTATGGATGAAAAAAACCTCAACTTTCAAAATGTCAATTAAATCCTAAAGTTTTGGTTTAAGTTTTAAATGACCCTAATGCACAAACAAAATAACACATTATTAGCTTACATTGCTTGAAAATTCAATATAAACAACATCCCTTATGCTTGTTCACAAATTCACATCTCGTTTGATAAAACGACGGAAGAACCGTCTTCATGGGTTCTAAGGGAACACACTCTTACCTGATGCTATCAAACAAGCTTACATGCGCAAAAAGCGAGTCTTTGAGATCAATCTACGACACCATATACATCTTCAATCTCCATCCTCTGCCTCAATTTCCTCATCGACTACTACATCAAAGTTGATTTTGAGACCACTTTTGACGGAGTTGTAAATACGAGCTACATGATTGATTTTTTGTCAATCACTCGTCTGTTTAAAGATATACAAAAAGTACTAGAAATGTTTAATACCTTTAAGTCGCTTGTAATCCTATCCCTGAGTTCTTTGATGATAAAGTGCGTGAATTGATTCTAAGGATTCGCTTTCCGCGCATATAAGCTTGGTTGTTAGCATCAAAAAGATATGAGACTGCATGATCCTCTTCATGTTTGCAATCCATCCAAACTTGGATGTTATCATTTCACACGATTGTTGATTTTGATTGAATCAACATTATCACTAGCGAATCATAAAACTTAGGGATTTAAATGACATTTTGAAAGTTTAGGCTTTTTTCTACCATAATTTGAAAGTTCAGGATTTTTTTGACATTTTTTTCTATTTTCAATATGTTTCGTTTTGCCTAAACGGAGACTGCTAACGGAAAATTAACTCTGTTATCGTTTGTTAACGGTACTTTAACGGCATGCCTAAAATGGCGAAGTCAATAAAAGTTAACCATTTTCTTAAGAAGTCATCCAAAACTTTGGAATTTAAATGATATTTTGAAAGTTCATGATTTTTTCGTCCACAATTTGAAAGTTCGGTATTTTTTTGACATTTTTCCCATTGTTATATATAATCATGTATGGTGAAAAGTTCATCTTTATTTTTCTTTTGTCATCCATGTGAGCTTGAACCCTACTCGTCAAGGAAATCTTTGATTCTTGGTTGATGTGAATGCGTTTCAGTTTGGAAATTTCATTATTTATTCATCTTCCTCTCTTGGCGTCAGCTTCTCTTAACTTTGTGCATTAGCATATGGAACTTTATAGATTACAAAATGAAAAGGAAAATGATGGAGCGGAAGCTTCTAGGGATAGAACTAGATCCGTTGATTCTGAGAATACCTAGAAACTAGGGTTTGAGAGTCCTCCTCTTAGGGCTTTCGTAAAAGCTCTTAGGGTTTGTAAATACTCTTCACAGTGGTTTATCAAAACCTCTTTAAATCTTTCGATTAATAATTCAACAATAACTGAATACAATAGGAGGTCTAAGAAGACTATTTATAATAAAGCATAAAACCCTAATATTTCTTAGAATATTCTAGAAAATAAATAATAAATCTAAATTTAAATAATAAAATAGGAAATAATGATATTTGGAAATAATAAATCTAAATTTAAATAATAAAATAGGAAATAATGATATTTGGAAATATTCCAAATATCTCGCTGCATCATGTCTCGCCGGCCAAGAAAAGATTCGTCCTCGAATCTTGTATGCGCGCTGTATCAGCTCCCCCCGGCCAAGAAAGATTCGTCCGCGAATCTTCAATAAATTTCTTGACACCAAATATGAATTCTTCAAATCTTCATATAGCTTCTTTAAAGGATTCTTCGTGAGCACCAAAATTGCAGAAATCGGAGTTCGCCCGAATTTTGCACGAACTTGATTCTGCATGGATTTATCAGAAACCTGAAACTGCACGAATTTCGCACAGAACGAATTCAACCCTGATTTTGCACATATCCGATTTCGCCCGGATTTTGCACGAGTCAGATTTTCGAAATCATCTTCTCGAAAGACAAAGTCAAAAACCCTAACATCTTCTTCATAGATATCAAAGATAGGATCACCATGAATCTCTCTATAGATCTCATGGATCTCTTCTCTCTCGATAAAAGGACTTTCGTCCACGAAAGGATAGATGTTACTATCACTCATCATGATCACCAGAATTGTTCTCTGATTAAGAAATCAAAGAGGATGGCTCTGATACCAACTGGTGGAACAGAAGCTTCTAGGGATAGAAGTAGATCTGTTGATTCTGAGAATACCTAGAAACTAGGGTTTGAGAGTCCTCCTCTCAGGGCTTTCGTAAAAGCTCTTAGGGTTTGTGAATACTCTTCACAGTGGTTTATCAAAACCTCTTTAAATCTTTCAATTAATAATTCAACAATAACTGAATACAATAGGAGGCCTAAGAAGACTATTTATAATAAAGCATAAAACCCTAATATTTTTTAGAATATTCTAGAAAATAAATAATAAATCTAAATTTAAATAATAAAATAGAAAATAATGATATTTGGAAATATTCCAAATATCTCGCTGCATCAGGTCTCGCCGGCCAAGAAAAGATTCGTCCTCGAATCTTGTATGCGCGCTACATCAGAAAACTAAACCAAGAAGAATGTCTCCCATCATTCCTCTATTAATAAATAAATTAACTTTATTGTATTCAAAAACAGTACACACTTAAAAAAAAAACAGCCACAAAAAGTGCACATAAATCAAATCCACATGACAGTCCAAAGCATCGATAGTCTATGAAGACACCTAAGCAAGATGGAGACAGATCATTGCTTCCTAGAACTTTTTCCCTAATCGAAAAGTGGAGACAGATTGGTTGAGGCGGGAGATTCTCGGGAAAATTCTGAACGAGTTGCGCAAACTCAAAATCAAATTCGGGTGTAAATCCGGGTGACTCATAGGACGCTGCTCAACAGATTCTTCTCCAATGGAAACCCAAACTCACATAGGAGAGTCAAGTATCCAGTACGCTCATTGATGGCTTTTTTAACTATAACTTTGCGTTCAACATGCTCACCAATCTCACCAACGCGAGCCATGGCCAAACCCTTAAACGTTATGTAAATATTTACACTTTTAGCTTTGAGTTCTCTCTCATTCGCCGCCTCCACATCTTCATCAATGCTTTTTGTTGGCACTTCCAAAATCTCCAACTTGGACATAGTGCTTACCTAAAATCCATGTATCATTTGCACAAAGTGCAAGTTCCAAATATAGACGAATCCAATTATTGGCTTGCAACTCTAACGCCTCCACCTGCAAGAGCATAGAAACATATCATGAGCCAAAATTGAAAAAATGAGGATGCATGTGTCTTAATATTACCGGGTACAATCGGTTTGTATCATGGAAGTCTGACGGCCAATGAGGCAACTACCATCCCCGCTCCGAAATCAGGCACGATATATCCTCCTTGGGGGTACCTTTGCAAGGTTATTATTAATCAGCAAGTGAGATTGAATGTATACTTGGCTACTTTTATTAGCAAAACTAAAGAAAGAAAACAAACTTTACATTGAGGTCGAGCAACATAGACTATTAAACTCTGATTTTATTAATTAATTTATGATTACAAAGTTGGTCTATATATAGACAACCGGTTTAAGCGAAAGGAAACTTAACCAATTCCTAACCAACATTAAACCAAGGTCAAAGTCAACATAATTAGTTAGAACTAATCTAACTAACTTTGTATGACATTTGGTACATCTAATACACCCCCCTCAAACCGATTTGGAGAGAAAAGGTTTGACACAGAGAATCGTCGAAGGAGTGAATAGAAAGGACCAGAGTGAAGTGGTTTGGTCAAGATGTCCGCATGTTGATTCTCACTAGAAACGGGCATGAGCTTGATGAAACCATTCTTGACTTGATCACGGATAGTATGACAATTAACCTCCACGTGCTTCGTTCTCTCGTGAAAAACAGGGTTCGTAGCAATATTCATGGCAGATCGATTGTCACAGAACAGTTTAGCATTGGAACATACCGTGATCTTCAAGTCCTTCAATAGTTGAGCCAGCCATAGTAACTCACATGTAGCATGGGCCATGCTCCTATACTCAGCTTCGGTGCTGCTCCGACTTACAATGTCCTGTTTCTTAGACTTCCAAGTCACCAAAGAATTACCAATATAGACACAATAACCCGTAATAGACCGTCTTGTGTCAGGGCAAGTTGCATAATCTGTATATGAAAAAGCATTCAAGCAGAGTTGAGATGATGCAGAATAGAACAAACCTTGACCAGGGTCGTTCTTGATGTATTTGAGTACTCTATATGCGGCTTGAAGATGTACATCAGTAGGAGCACACATGAATTGACTAAGGCAGTGAACTGCAAAAGTAATATCTGGGCGGGTAATGGTTAAGTAGAGGAGTCTACCAATTAAAGCCCTGTATGAAGTTGCATCCTCTAAAGGCTGACCAGTTTCTTTACTCAGCTTAACTAGTGGATCCATAGGAACTGGACTTGGTTTACATCCCAGAAGACCAGTATCAAAGAGTAGAGTCAGAGCATATTTTCGTTGAGAGACAGAGATACCAGAAGAATTTCGTGCAATTTCAAGGCCAAGGATGAACCTGAGATCACCCAAGTCCTTTATCTTGAACTGAGAATGCAGAATGTCTTTAAGGTGAGTAACTTCAGTAGTGGAATTGCTAGCGATCATAATGTCATCCACATATACAAGGACAACAACAAATCTGCCTCCAACTTGCTTCACAAAGAGTGTATTATCTGCTTGAGATTGTGTAAAACCAGCAGATATGAGTACTTGAGAGAAACAATTATACCATTGTCGTGAAGCTTGTTTTAAACCATAGAGGGATTTGTAGAGAAGACAGACCGGATTAGGAGGAAGAGTCCCTGAAGTCGGTGTATATCCTTGTGGGAGACTCATATAGATTTCTTCATCAAGTTCACTATGCAAGAATGCATCTGAAACATCCATCTCAGTTAAACTCCACCCTTGTATAGCAGCAAGACTAAGAAGAAGTTTCACACTAGCGAGCTTAGCCACTGGAGAGAATGTATCTGTATAGTCAACTCCTTCTTGTTGAGTAAATCCCTTGGCGACCAACCGCGCCTTATACCTCTCAAGAGTGCCATATGCTTTATACTTCAAAGTGTATACCCACTTACAACCAACAACATTTTTACCAGGAGGCAATGATACAACAAACCAGGTTTGATTAGTCTCCATAGCCTGAAGCTCCTCATTCATAGCAGTATTCCAATGAGCAGATTTCATAGCTTGTTTAAAACTGGTGGGTTCTAATTCAAGAGTATAAGAAAGAGCATAGGACTGATAGACGGGAGCAAGGTGATTGTAAGTCAAGACAGAAGAAAGTGGATAAAGAGAAGAAGTAGATTTTGGTGAAGAAATTTGTATTAAAGAACAGTGATAGTCAGATAAGTAACCTGGTTTCTTGACACTGCGTGGTGGTCTAGCTTTGAGCAGTCTTGCTTGACCAGTAGCTACTGGAACAGTCTTTCTAGCAGCTGGAGAGGAACTAGATGTGGATGCAGACGGTGTATGAGCAATAGGTGCAGTACTAGATGATGTATGTGATGTATGTCCAACAGGTGCAGTACTAGATGATGCATTTGGGATAGGTGCAGATGACATATCATGATTATCTAATGCAGTAGTGTCAATATTAGATGATGTATCCTGAGAAATATGATTATCAGGACTATATGATGCAGATGGGACACTTGCAAGAGGATCCAATGCAACAGGAGTAGGCATTGGCAATATTGAATCAGAAAAAACATCAACATTTGGAGTTTGAGAAGGATGAGTAAAAGGAAAAACTGTTTCATAAAAAACAACGTTCCTAGAAATAGTGATCTCATGAGTATCTAAATTGAGAACCTTATAGCCTTTAACACCAGATGGATATCCAATGAAAACACTTTGAATGGCTCTAGGAGTGAACTTATTGCGATTTTTCAGTAAAGTAGACGCATAACAGAGACATCCAAAAGACCTAAGAAAACTGTAATCAGGTTTCTTTTTCATGAGCAACTCATATGGAGACAAGTTATTAAGAAGAGCAGATGCGATTCTATTTATCAAAAACACAACAGTCATGATGCAATCACTCCAGTAAACTAAAGGAATGTTAGATTGAAAAAGGAGAGCTCGAGCAACATTCAGAATATGTTGGTGTTTACGTTCGACTACTGAATTCTGTTGAGGTGTATAAGCACAAGAAAAGTAATGAATCATACCATGTTCTTGAATGAGTTTAGTAAATCTTAATTCTGGTGCATTATCACTACGGATAGTCTTGCCTTTAGTGTTATACTGAGTAAGAATATGTTTAAGAAAAGCAGGAAAAATAGTGGAAACATCGCTTTTATTTCTCAACATATAAATCCAAGTAACACGAGTACAATCATCAACCAAAGTAAGAAAATATCTATATCCTTCTATGGATTCAACTGAAAAGGGTCCCCATATATCTAAATGAACTAAATCAATTGGTGAAGAAGACATATGGTTATTTGAGATAAAAGATGGTCGTTTCTGCTTAGCTAAGGGACAAACTGAACAATGTGGTTTATCTTGAGATAGACTAGACCTAGGTAAAGGTAAAACAGTAGACAACTGTACTAACTTGGCATGAGATGGATGTCCAAGGCGTTGGTGCCAAAGATCTCCATCTACTAGCAAGGATCCAGCAAAGTGAGAAGAAGCAACAATATCAGACTCCAGAATGTATAAATTGTGCAAGATAATGCCTCTACCAATCGTCAACCCCTGAGTATGCTCCTGAATGAGACAAGAATCAGAGTAAAAATGAGCAGAGTATTGATTGAGTTTAAGTAAACTACTGACACTAACAAGATTGAAATGGAATGATGGGATATGCAAAACATCATGCAAAATGAGAGTATCAGATATATGCACAATGCCAATATGCGTAATAGGAAATCTAGTTCCATCAGGTAGAGAGACTGTAACATTAGCAACTGGTTGGAGCTGACTAAACATAGCCAGGTCAGAGCACACATGTGTAGTGGCACCACTGTCAATTATCCAAGCATCACGAGGAATAGATTGTTGTAAAGTAGATAGAATTTGATGTTGGAAAGTAAGACAAAGATTTTGATAACGAAGACTAGTGGAAGGAAAGGGAATGGTAACATTACCAGCTGAAGAATGTGTGCCATGAAACCATGCTCAGTGATACCTGCTGGCTGAAAAGGAACTCCAATCTCTAAAGATCTAGCATGGACCTAAAGCTGTTGTAACAAAGAACTCATTTGGTCTTGGTTCAACTGACTCAGATCAAGATTCATAGCATTAGTAGCTGGATTAGGTAGATATGGAAATCCAGAGGTAACATTAGCCACTGTATTCACAGGCTGTTGAGCAGATCTACCAGATTGATATTGTTGTTGGGGAATGAAAGGCCTCGAACTATTGTAACTAGTCTGACCCCGAGGAACAAAAGTATTAGTTGAATTCCCTTGGGATTGGGCAGATCCTGATGCTGAAGATTGTTGTGATAGTTTGTGTCCTGGAGGATATCCATGGACTTTAAAACATTTCTGAATAGTGTGATCAAGCTGACCACAATACGTACATAGAGGCCTCTGCCTAGGCTTGTAGTTGTTACCATGAGTAGTAGCCAGAATTGGGTTATCAACATTAGGAACAAAAAATTCTGGAGGAGGTCCAGAATTTTGAAACACCACAGAATCCAACTTAGAAGGTGGCTTAATAGATCGTTGCCTCTCATCTTGTGCTATCATGTTAAACACATCTTCAATATCTGGAATAGGCTTCAAGACCAAAATATGCCTTCTCGTTGGTTCATAAGATTCATTCAATCCCATGAGAAATTTAGTTACTCGACTTCGCTGGTGCAATCTTTCCCAAAGAACAGCTGCATTACATTCACAACGACCACAAGTACACACTGGAATCTCAATGTAATTCTTATATTCTTCCCAAAGAGTAACTAATTCGGTATAGTAAGTGCTAACGTCCATCGAACCCTGTTGTATACTACTCAATCTTTGTTCGATTTCATATACCCTAGGTGCATCGTCCTACTTAAACCTAGACATTAAGTTCTTCCAAATAGCCTCAGCAGTTGACATGAATAAGAGACTCTGACCTATTTTCTTTGAAACGGAGTTCATGAGCCAAGTCGCAACCATGTCATTGCAGCGAGACCACGAGCCTGCATCACGATGGTTATCTGGAGGTCGTGGAATCGAACCATCGATGAAACCGAGTTTGTTACGAACATTCAAAGCCATTCGGATCGAACGACGCCAAGAATGGAACTTCGAGCCATAAGATAGTCGATCCGAGACCAAGATCATCATGATCGAAATTGTTGAGAAAATAAGGATTCTCATACTGATCAATCGATCGAGCCGAATCTTGTGTCGGTGGAGTAGCCGATCCAGAAGGATTCGTCGTCATTGTGAAAAAAATAGGATGATTATGAAGCTTTCGAGCAAAGAGGAGCTCGAGATAGAGAAATTTGTGCCGGATTTAAGAAGATCCAAAGAGAACAGCAACAAACCAAGGTCAAAGAAAAGAAGAGAAAAGAAGAAACGGAATCACAATGACGAATTCAAGAAGCGTCACAATCAATGAAAAGAACACGGTGATGAACTCACGAAGAAGAAGACGACGAAGTGAAGCATTCATCGGAATCTTGATCGGAAAGTCACCGGAAAGTTGATCGGAGATCTAACAGAATAGTAAAGCGGAAAAGTTGTTACGGTCACTGATACCATATTCAACTCTGATTTTATTAATTAATTTATAGACAACCGGTTTAAGCGAAAGGAAACTTAACTAATTCCTAACCAACATTAAACCAAGGTCAAAGTCAACATAATTAGTTAGAACTAATCTAACTAACTTTGTATGACATTTGGTACATCTAATAGAGACCATCACATTCAAACTGCCGTATTTGTTTTCATCATCTTCAACCTGAAAGGTTAAAGGTGAAGAAGCAATAGCTGTATCGCATGCAACTAAAGTGATGTAGTAAGAGAAGAGACAATTCATTGTCTTGTTGTATTTCTTAAGGTGGTGAACATGGAAGGTTATCCCCTGAAAAATGAAGAAAGAAAGTGAATAGAGTAGCACCAACCAACCAACCAACCAACAAGACCTAGTTTTGTACCTTGGACATATTGTAACATTGAAGTCCAAGTCTAGCATAAAGACTGACCAAGACAAGATCAGGATCCCTAGCATCCTCACGTTGACAGTTGTAGGGAAGCAGCCAAATGGTACCTTGTGGTACTGAGATAACACCAAATAAAAAAAATTCAATTAAGCATGTTCAACCGGATATTTTTTTACGGAAAAATAAAGACCACGACGAGTAACGACCGTGACCCTTAGATACGGATCTATTTGCATTTGCATCACGAACAACCTTCACATTCCCTTAGATGCGGATCTTTTGTTTGTGAAGGCAATGCAAATAGATCTGCATCTAAACTAGCCGTGGAAAAAGCCTCTGCTACTGCTTCAACTGCGAAATCTTATAAAGAAGAAAGCTATGTTCGTCGAGGAGAACAACTAGAACAACCAGAAGATCTCTAATTTCGACGATGATTCTCAAGATATGACCATATGGTCATAAGATTCGTTCAATATCAGTCGTCGTTATTATATATTCCTCCCTAATCTTTTTACATCATCATGTTCTTAATTCTAATATGATGTCGATCCAATCAAAATATGAAACAGTTAAACTTTCTAATATATTCTACGCTATTTTAGTTTTCTGTCAAGAAAAATTGATGTCTCCTTGTAATGGTCTTTGAATACTTTTTTTCAAGTCTCAACCATCAAAACCACCAGGCTCACACTTAATCCTCTTTTTTTTTTTTTTTTTTTTTTTAAACTTACATGCGTAAGCATAACAATCGTAATTAAGAATTATAGTACTTTTTAAACTCAAATCTGGCTCTGGCACCGGCAATTCCGCCACCAACTACCACCTTGCTGTTCATATTAACCGCCGCAAAGCGTCCTCTCACTCTCTCTCGGATTTTAAACAATAAAACCACTCTATGTGTCTGAAGAAGAAGTAGAAAAAGAAGGAAGAGGAAGATATCTCAGTAGAAGGAAAAAAATCTCTACAGAGATATCTTCCTCTTCCTCCATTTTCTCCTTAACATGCACTTTTATTTTTGAAAATTTATTTGTTTGTTAAAAATGCATAATAATAAAAAAACATGCATTATTTTTGATACTATTGTCTTAATTAATTTAGTGATTTGACATTTGTGGACATTAATCTTAGTCTTTTACTTATAACAAGCTTACGAAAATAGTACAAACTATACGTAAACTGTTTAAAATTGATTAATTTCAAAAACATTAGTTCCATTTTTGGGTTTAAAACTCGAAATCCGGTTTAGTAATAATAAATCCACAATTTCAAAAAGAGAGAAACAAGGGAAATGAAAACTTTTCAATTAAAGGTGAAAAAAATCTGAGTAGGGTTTTTCCTTAACCAAAAAATTAAGGTAAACCTGCTTCAAACTGAAAACAAGGTTCCTTAAACTACAAACCCAAGCTGAAAGTACCTTCCATTATTCCCAGCTTTTCAAATTATAAACATAGCTTTTCAAATTATAAACATGGCAAGAGATGTTATCTAGTTGAGGGACTCGACTAGAACAAACCGCAAAATAGAAAAGCATGGATCATTTGATTGAGCTTGAGAGAAAAACGATAGCAAATTGAGATGCTACCTTGAAACTGCTATCGGTTTTCTCTGTTTCTCAAGCTCAATCGAAAGATCCCTGCTTTTCTATTTTTCGGTTTGCTCTACTGGAGTTCCACAACTAGATAACATCTCTTGTCCTATTTATAATTTGAAAAGCTGGGAACCATGGAAGGTACTTTCAACTTGGGTTTGTAGTTTAAGGAACCTTGTTTTTAGTTTGAAGCATGTTTAGCTTAAATTTATGTTTAAAGAAAAACTCTGCTCAGATTTTTTTCACCTTTAATTGGAAAGTTTTCATTTCCCTTGTTTCTCTCTGTTTGAAATCGTCAATTTATTATTACTAAACCGTATTTCGAGTTTTAAACCCAAAAAACGAAGCTAATTTTTTTGAAACTAATCAATTTTGAACATTTTACGTATAGTTTGTACTATTTTCATAAGCTAGTTATAAGTAAAAAATTAATATTAATGTGCACAAATGTCAAATCACTAAATTAATTAAGACAATAGTATCAAAAATAACGCATGTTTTTTATTATTATGCATTTTTAACAAACACATAATTTTCAAAAATAAAAGTGAAAGCTTCTAACACGTTTTCAAAGTAATTATATTAAGCTTGTAATTAAATATTTCAGTACTTTTAAAAAAAGTCAAATCCGTAACTCTTAATATGATTACTTTGAAAACGTGTTAGAAGCCAAATTTGGTTTATATATCTTCCTCTTCCTCCATTTTCTTCTTCTTCTTCAGACACATAGAGAGGTTTTATTGTTTCAGATCCGAGAGAGAGGGTGAGAGGAAGCTTTGCGGCGGTTAATATGAACAGAAAGGTGGTAGTCGGCGGTGGAAGTGCCATTGCCGGAACTAGCGTTATGCTTACGCATGTAAGTTTAAAAAAGGAAAATTGGCTGAAATAACGTAAGGAAGAAACTATAATGCATTAACTAACCAAATTTCTCTAATCCAATGGCTCCAAATCTTTTCACGTTATGTTTTTTGCTAGTTTGCTAAAATTTTCTTTTTTTAGTTATTGTTGCCATTCACCCTTAAAAAAATACTGAAAATTTTAATTACGATTTTAAAGTGAAAAATAAAGTTCCAACAAAACTTTCGTGCAACATAAAAGTAAATTGTTGACGATTTAAAATCAAAATTCCGTTGAGGTATCATCCAAAACTAGAAGATATGATTCTTGGTTTCACATTAGTTTTTTAATGACAATATCGAAGCAATTCATGCATTCTATTATGTCGAGATCTATAAGAATCAAAACAAATAATTTGATAAAGTTTAAATATATAAATTAAATTATATACACTTTTACATTTATTATTATTTCAAAGTTTTATATCAATCATACTTTTTGATGTAGATATTTAAAATTTAAGTTATAAAATTTTATAAAGTTAACATAAATATAACGATATTGATTGATAATCGATTTAAAAATACATTACCAAAATTAAATATTTACAACATCGTCTTTTGGGAATTGTTTTGAGATTAAAATAGTTACGATGAATTTGCAAAATTTAAAAATATGGTGTATTATTAAGAATTATCAAAGAAATGTAAAAATATAATATACTTAGAATGTTTATTTTTGGGTAGAAAATGATGTAATACGTTGGAGTAAAACTCATCACCATTTTGGTGTTACACCATTTTGGTGTTACACCATTTTTTATACTAAAATGATGTAATAGATTAGATATGCTCTAATCTTCATAGTTTTTTTTTTTTAATTATAATCCTCATAGCTTTAAAACGAATTTTATTTTATTTTATGAGAGAAAATCTTAGCTTTAAACCAAACAAAAGAAATGAGAGAAGATAGTAGCACATACATGTAATATACATGTAATGTTTCTGAGATTTGTCCACTGGTTTTGTTAAGGCTAAAATCTCTGCACAAGAAATCTCACAGTATCAATTCGAAGTCCGTTCATTGATTCTCCTACCAAAATTCAAATTAGAGAAAAAATATAGTGATGTTAAATATATAAACTAATGATTTAGATCATCTGATAATAGCAAAAAAGAAAGAGTTGATAAAGTCTAACAATATAGTGATGTATATTATATTAATCAAGAGTAAATGAAAAACACTAAAACATCAACAAAACTTTTTCACCAGGTCAATAAATCTAGGAAGACGCAACAATTAACATAGAACCTCTTTATTTTGTCACGACCACACTTTAACACATAACTTTTTTATATGAGAAAACATTATTCTATCAGAAATGGTGATTATTTTATCGCATGTACACAACATGTAAACAAATGGAAATGTATTATATTATCCAAAACATACTACCAATGTATGATCCAAGAAAACTTACTTAATTAAGGGTATTGCAAAGCCCTGTATCATATGAAGCAATTGTATAAATCTCTTCACAGGAATAAACCACACAAAAGTTTGCCGCTAATATCATTTAATTTAGTGATTTATGTCAAGAAGCTCGCAAGTCATCTATATCCTGAAAAAATAAGAGAGTCATAAATTAGACTTTTGAGATCTTATATGATTGATTATCTGAAATACATCAAATAAATATCAAGATTATCTTATGATTTATTAGTATGCACAGTGATAATCATCACTTTAAGTTTCACTAGTCCTATTGTTTTCAAGGTATACAAAACTTAAGATCTAACGATTGATTATCAAAAATACATCAATATATATCAAGATTATCTTATTATTCATTAGTACGCATTGTAACAATCATTTATATTTCACCAATTCTATCGGTTTCAGGATATACAAGACTTAAGATCTTACTATTGATTATTTTATTATTCATCCATCAGTATGAACCGTAACAATCATTAGTTTTAGGACTCACAACCTCTAAATAATTACAGAATTAAACCAGTCTTCGTCATATCATAACATGAGAGAGAGAGGGAGAGAGAGAGATAAACGTATAAGAAATATACCAACATCTACGGTAGTGGAAGACATCAGATTGAAGACAAATGGATATCAAAAAAGTTGAGGCGCTCTTGACGGCCGTACCCATCGCTTGATTCTTAGGGTTTTTTCTAGACTTTTATATATAAACTAGCAATATAGTCCACAAAGAAAATGCATGAACCTAGACTGGTAGAGAAATTCCCTTTTTCATTTTGCTATATATGACTAGATTTACAGTCACTCTTATCTTTATAGAGTTTGGTAATAGTTGACCGGAAAAAAGTAGATAACTATCTTTGTTTGTAAAATTGGTAGCAAAAGACATATTTTTTTTCCATTTTATGTTTATTAACTTGGTCATTTTACCTTTATTAACTTGGTCATTATATATAAACTAGCAATATTGTCCACAAAGAAAATGCATGAACCTAGACTGGTAGAGAAATTTCCTTTTTCATTTTTCTATATATGACTAGATTTACAGTCACTCTTATCTTTATAGAGTTTGGTAATAGTTGACCGGAAAAAAATGGATAACTATCTTTGTTTGTAAATTTTGTAGCAAAAGACAGATGTTTTTTCCATTTTACCTTTATTAACTTGGTCATTTACTCGAGTTAATAAATAAACGAACCAGTTAATTTTTAGGGTTTCATTTACGCAGATCTCCTTCTCCGTTGTGTTTTATAAGATGTGATGGCTGAATGCGCATGAATTAAGAACAAACAAAATTTTATTTAATAATTATCCAAAAATATAATTCAATCAATCATATACAAAACTACGAAATTCAAAATGTCAAACAGTATTCTAAAAATCGCTTTAGGCGCTAGGCTCCCATAAACCGTGGAGATTACCGCTTGATAAATTGATTTATATAGCTATCGCATAATATGGTATAGATGGTTTGGTTGATGATATAGACCTTAGTTGCATGTTCCTTAACAATGTTAGTGAATATGACAGAAGAGCCTTGTTGAAGTATCTTTATCAACGTTCATTTATATCTGAGTTTTTAGCCTAAAAAAGAATTTGCAGGTGTGAAAATAATATTGTTCGTGATACTCTATTTTTTTATGAAAATGGTGAAGGGGGTAATTAAAAGAGAAAATAATATAATAGATAGATATGTACCACTCCCAACCTTGTTGCGGTAGATTGACCGCCTTTAACGCAACAAAGCCTCCTCAATTCATTATGGCCTTTCTCTTTTAAGTTTTCTTATCAGTATTCTGATTGTGTTATGTGTCCCTTGGAATTTGGTGCGAGTTTAACCGTTTGTGGAAATGGGACTGTGTAATTTCATTTCATCATTGTTATATATCATAATGTTTGGTGAAAGGTTCATCTTTAAATTTTCTTTTGTAATCCATGTGAGCTTAAACCCTACTCGTCAAGAAAATCTTTGATTCTTGGTTGATGTGAATGCGTTTCGGTTTGGAAATTTGATTACTTATTTCTCTTCCTCTCTTGGTGTCATCTCCTCTTAACATGTTGTGCATTACCATATAGATTACAAAATGAAAAGGAAAACTAAACCAAGAAAAATGTCTCCCATCATTCCCCTATTAATAAATAAATTAATTTTATCGTATTCAAAAACACTACACGCTTAAAAAACAAAAAACCCCCACACAAAGTGCACATAAACCCAATCCACATGACAGTCCAAAGCATCGATAGTCTATGAAAACTTCTAAGCAAGATGGAGCCAGTTCATTGCTTCCTAGAACTTTTTTCCCAGTTGAAAAAGTGGAGACCGATTGGTCCAGGCGGGAGATTCTCAGGAAGATTTTGAACGAGTTGTGCAAATTCAAGCTCAAAATTTGGGTGTAAATTCGGGTGACTCATAGGCAATTGCGAACCCACGTACATGAATGGTTAGTCAGTTGACCTACCCTTTTCTGTCTTTTTTTGTTATTTGTTCAAATTAATTTGGTTTGCACTTGGTTAGGTTGGTTTAGTTTTATCTGTTGACCTTTGTTCAACTTACTTTTCGTTGTTTAAACTATGTTTTGAACTATATACACAAAAATATTTGAAGCGTGATCCACTTTGGATTTTGAAATACCAAATTTCATTTTGTTAAACTAGAAACAAAAATTAAGCCATTTATAACTATTTTCTTTAATATATGATTATGAAACTTTTGGTGAGTTTTCAACCACCGTTTACTCTCATCTCTATATTCAAGTAAGTCTAGAATTATATTTTTTGTTTACACAATGATTTTTAGATTGTGTAATTGAAGATTGTTATGAAATTGCATCCTTTGGTTTATAAACTTTTGAAGTTAATTCTAATTTTGCCAGTTGCTATTGCAACCCTCGAGAGATGTTTTTCAGCAATGAAAATTGTCAAAATAGATCACCGCAACCGAACTGAAAACTAATTTTTGAATGCTAGTTTAGTTTTTTTATGGAGAAAGATATATTCGAAAATATTACAAATGAAACCGTATGAAAGATCGTAAAGTATTTTGTTAAAGATTTTTTTTAATATATGGACCTTGATAAAAAAAAAATCTGGATTCGCCACTGCTCATAGGACGATGCTCAACAGATTGTTCTTCTCCAATGGAAAACACAAACCTACCCAGGAGATTCAAGTATCATGTATGCTCATTGATGGCTCTTCTAATTATAACTTTGCGTTCAACATGCTCACCAATCACACCAACGCGAGCCATGGCCAAACCCTTTAAAAGTTATGTATACATTTACAATTATAGTTTTGAGTACTCTCTCATTCGACGCCTCCTCATCTTCATCTATAATTTCTATTGCCACTTTCACAATCTCCAACTTAGACAGAGTGCTACCTAAAATCCACCTATCATTTGCACAAAGTGCAAGTTCCAAATATATATTTAGATTTTTAATGTTCTTTTGGAACTTTTGATTAACACTAACCACATTAACCCTAATTTCATTTGTCACTAATCAAACTTCCCCCCCCCCCCCCCCCCCCCCATGTCTAGATGTTATTTGCAGTTAAGAGCCTACTTTTATTTTATGTTAGTCTTCTTTTCCAAGAGATATATAATTGTATAAAAAGTTTGGAATTTTGCGATATCCACTTTTGTAAGAGAGTTATCTCAGATAATGTGTTGATAACACACAAAGTGCATCATTACATC